>OZJO01012174.1:0-59990 GCA_900406225.1 Acrobeloides nanus | reverse complement strand
AAAAAAATCGAAGTTTTTGGGGTCCAGAATGATTTTCTTTGCACTTTTCCACCGTTTTTGTACACGAGGAATAAGATAAAATAGATTTCATTCAAAATTTCGATTTTTTACCTCTTGGGGGACCAAGGGGTTTTTAATCAAAATTTCAAAAAAAAAAATTTTTCGCGAGGGCCCGTCTAATTTTGGCTTAAAATTGTAAAACAAAGTTTTTGGAACAATAATAAAGCGATTTGGGCCCTTTTTTCCGGTGACTCAAATTTTTTACAAGTTTGGGCCGCCGTGGGGGCAAAAAGTCCTCGCCAAGGGGGCAAAAGTCTTGACATTGTCAAAAACGCTGAAAAGGTGTTTTCTCGTCCAGAATTGTCGAGAAAACACGTTTTTAAAATGTCAAGACTTTTGCCCCTTTGGCCAGGGCTTTTTGGCACTAGGAACGAATTTCAATTCACGGAAATTAGATTCGCGAATCTAATTTCACTTTTTTTTACTTACGTATCTAATTTACCAAAAGTCAATTTTTTAAAAAATTTTGTAGGGGGTCAGGGAAATTTTTTAAAACTTTTTTAAAAAGAAATTTATTCCAAACAGGGGGGTTATCTACGTGAAAAAATTTTGACACGAAAAAAATTTTTTTGGTCGTTTTGAAAAAATGGACTTTTTGATTTTTCGTACAAGGTCGCGGGTTCGAATCCCGCTTGGAGCTAAATTTTTTTTGCACAAAAAGTCCATTTTTTTCAAAAACGACCAAAAAAATTTTTTTCGTGTCAAAATTTTTTTTTCACGTAGATAGCCCCTCTGTTTGGAATAAATTTCTTTTTAAAAAAATTTCCCTGACCCCCTACAAAATTTAAAAAAAATTGACTTTTGGTAAATTAGATTCGGTAAATTAGATACGTAAATTAGATTCCGAAAAAAAGTAATTGAAATTCGTTCCTAGTGCCGATTTTTTGTCTCCTTGGCGAGGACTTTTTGCCCCTTAGGCGAGGATATGCCGCTCCTTTGCCGAGGACTTTTGCCCCCCCCCTTGTATATGTTGTTGTGTTTGAATTAATTTTTCCATCGTTTTGGGCATGTTCCAACTCCACATTTGTAGCAATAATAATTACAATGCTAATCACATTCGTTGCAAGTAGGGTACTTTGCAGGTGATGCAAAATAGTTCTTTGAATATATACTTGATGTAGATCTGGTAGCCATTTTTCGTTTTGTATTCGGTTGGTCTTGTTTTAGTTTATCACGACATTCATCACACAAAAGCTTGGTAACACAATTGCGCTATTGTTTTTCCGTGAAAACTTTTGAAAAAATCGAAAAATCTCAAAAAAAAGTTATTTTTCGATTTTTTTCAAGTTTTCATGGAAAAACAATAGCGCCATCGTGTTCCCTGCATAAAAATATGGATATGCAAAAAATTTTATGACTTTAACAACAAAATAAAAAACTGACTTGTGGGCGCGGGATCGAACCCATGTCCTTTGAGTGAAGGCCAAGCGCTTTAGCCACTTGGCCATGGGCAAACCCCACAAAACTCCATGGTATGGTACCATACGCGGGTAAGGGGGGAGCCTCTCCCAACCCACTCACTCATCGGCCCAAAATTAGGGGGGACCCTCTCACTCGGCCAGCCGAGTGAGGGGGTCCCCGTAATTTTGGAGCATTTTCAAAATATTTTTGCGCTGGTTTATTCTTGCTTATAAAGATTTACATAAGAAATTTTCGACGACCAAAAAAAAGATCGCCAACTTAGCCGGGGGGACCCTCTCATCGGACGCTCCCCCCCCCAATCTTGCCCATGTATGTATGGTACTCGTTTTGAAGCGCCCGGCGAGCTGAGTCGATTGGCGACATTTAAAAAAATTTTAACCCTTGCCTTCACCTTTTTTGTACGCCGTGCTATCGGTTCAAAATTTTTTTCCGCAGACCACTTCAAAAATTTTCAAACAGCTAATTGTTACACACACATACATCATCAACTGGAAATGTTGACCAAACATGGATAAACAACAAGTCAAGTACTCCTCTTTGTAATTGTCCGAGTTCAGTCAAAAATGGAATTTCTCTTCTTCTTCTTGCGGACAAAACTTGCTATCTTCTTCCGAAGTAGGTAAACATGCAAACCACTTGACTCGACTTTGGTTTCAAGTCAGCTGAAGACTTCCAAAAAAAGTAATTCGCAAACTGACACCGAAGAATGTTGTAAAGCCATACAAGCCGGTCAAGCAGAGGACACAAAAGGCGGAATGTGAAGTAACAAACTCTTGGAAGTCTTGGACAATGCGATGACCAGTTTTGGCTTATGGTTGAACTTTTGAGCCACGGTCAGTGGCTCGGGGAAAATCAGTGTTCGTGTTTCAATTTAGAGTGAACGGGTTGGCTAGGGAGCTCTGTTTGTTGTTCTTGGGAGTTTTAAAGTTTTTTTATGGGGTTTGAAAGAATTAAAGTTGTCATTCTTGTCCCAAATTTTGATAGATTCGGGGTGGGTACCTTATACTAACACATAGAGTGTTCCCTAACGTTCGTGTACACCCTAATTAATGAGAATTTTCTTCATGACAGAAAACTTTTCACAAAAAGTGACGTTCTACAAAGTTGTTTCTGAGATCACGACGAACAACTTTGTAGAACATCACTTTTTGTGAAAAGTTTTCTGTCATGAAGAAAATTCTCATTAATTAGGGTGTATACGAACTTTAGGGCCGAACTACGCACGGCCGAATGGCTAGGGACGCTGGCCGTTCATGTTATTGTTGCGGGTTCGATCCCACCAGGGTCGAAAATTTTTATTCAGGAAAAAAATTAATTTTAAAAACGAGTCATATGTCATTCGACTCAGCTCACCGAGCGCTTCAAAACGAGTACCATATCATAGGGTTTTGGGGGGTTTTCTTCATACCCGAGTGGCTAACGCGTTCGGCTTTCGCCTTCACTCAAAGAGCACTGGTTCAATCCCGCGTCAAAAAGTCATTTTTTTATTTTGTTGTTAAAAGTCATGAAAATTTTTGCATATGTATATTTTTATGCGGGGAACTCGATGGCGCTATTATTTTTGCATGAAAGCTTTTGGAAAAATCGAAAAAAAACCTTTTTTGAGATTTTTCGATTTTCCCAAAAGCTTTCATGGAAAAATAATAGCGCCATTATATTTTCCCGCATAAAATGTGGATATGCAAAAAATTTTATGACTTTTGACAACAAAATAAAAAAATGACTTTTTGGCGCGAGTTCGAACCCGTGCCCTTTGAGTGAAGACCGAGATCGTTAGCCACTCGACCATGGACAAAACCCACAAACCTCTATGATATGGTACTCGTTTTGAAGTGCTCGGCGAGCTGAGTTGAATGGTATAGCTCGTTAGTAAAATTTCCTCCGAAAAAAATTAGCCAAAAAACGCCGCGATCCACTTTTTGGAATTTCGCTATGAAACAGAGCTTAATTTTTTTCAAAATTTTCTCAAATCCAACAATTTTAGAAAATGTGGTCAAAAAGCTCAACAACGTTTGCTTCATTTTTGCCCATCCTCATGTTTCTCCGAACAACTCTAGCCGATTGCAATTGCAACAAGCAACAACCCCTCCAGCCCGAACCATGGACATTCAACTCGTTGCCGCATCTACCCATACCAAACAATGGAAATAACAATGGATTTAATAATTTGAACAACAATAACAACAACAATTTTGGCGGTTTGAATAACTTGAACAATGGCGGTGGTATTAGTGGTATTGGTGATCTCCATAGTCTTGGAGGCTTCAATGGAAATAACAATAACAACAATAATGGGCAAATTCAACTACCCCATGGCTTGATTTTGGGCACTCGATGCTGCCAAAATGGGTGCAATTGTGCAAATAATCATAATGGTTGCAATTGTGGAAATAATAATAATGAAGGTAATTGAAAAATTGATCAAAAAATCGAAAAAATTGAAAAGTTCAACAAAAAAATTCGAAATTTTTTTTCCAAATTTTTCGATTTTTTTCAAAAAACGAAGTTTTTTTGAACTTTTTCAATTAACGATCTTGTACTGTGTCCACCATTTTATGGACAAAAATGAAATTTGAGGAAAAATCAATTTTTCGAAAAAGTGCAAGGACTGTTCCAGTGGGAAAAAAGTTGCCCATTTTTGTTGATATTTGGAAAGTTCATGAAAAATGGAGCATTTTTTGTTTTTACGACAACCTCTGATTCGTTATAGTTTTCGAGATAATTGCGTTGAAATTTTTGAATTGTGTACAAGCTCTTCGTTGTAATACACAAACTTTTTTGAATTTTTAATCGATTTTTGCATCAATTTTTTAAATTTTCATAAAATGAACATTGTAGCAATTTTTTATAGCTAAATGAGACGAACAAAACGACACCAAAATTATCCAATTTGAACATTGTTTTGGGTTATTGAAACGAAAACCCTGATTCAGAATTTTCGTTTCAATAACCCAAAACAATGTTCAAATTGGATAATTTTGGTGTCATTTTGTTCGTCTCATTTAGCTATACAAATTGCTACAATGTTCATTTTATGAAAATTTTAAAAAATCGGTGCAAAAATCGATTTTTCCGCAAAAGATTCAAACAAGTTTGTGTATTACAACGAAAAGCATGAACAATTTCATGAAAATTTTAAAAATCGATGCAATTTTTTTTCAAATCCTGCTTACGTCCTTGTTCTTTATAGCCAAAAACAATCCGAATATAAATAATACGTGAAATAAAAATTTCTAGTCAATAAATTCAACCTTGGCAATCAAAATGGCGGAGTTTGGACCGAAACTGTGAAGTTTGGAAAAGGAACCCGTGGGTCCAGCTTCCCTCAAACAGGAAGCGAAATACCCATTACTGAATTTGGCATCAACGGTGGGCTCACTTCATCCAACGGTTTTCCACCATCAGGTTTGTACTTCAATAAGGGGTCATCCAGATATTACGTAATCATGTTGGGGGGGGGGGGGGGTCGGCCCTCATAAAAAGTGATTACGTTAGTGCATTTTTGATTATTACGTTGGAGGGGGAGGGATAAACCACCAAAAAGTTGATTACGTAATATCTGGATGACCCCTAACTAGTACCGAGCGTTAATTAACACGCTCCAAAGAGAAGAAGTAGGGAACTCTCCGAGCGTAGTAGCATCTCCAGATTCTATCCTTTTTTGTACAATACCCCGTGGTCTTGCAGGTCCAATTTAGGTCAAAAAGATTGAAAAATTCGAAAAAAATTTTGAGGGAGTACCCCATAAAAGTGGTGTGTCGATCGTCTTCTCTCATTATCTCCTACAAAGGTAAAGATGAATCAGAGTTTTCGTTGCAATAACCCAAAACAATGATCAAATGGATAAATTTGATGTCGTTTTGTTCGTCTCGTCGAACTATAAACGAATGCCGTCTTTGTTTTTTAAATACATCCAATAATTATGCGTATTTAAAAAAATTTGAAATGCAGGGTTTTCGTGTCAATACTCCAACTAATTCAAACGAGGTCGAGACGAAGACTTGAGTCACGAATTCGAGACTCAAATCTCGACTTCGTCTCGACTTCGCTTGAATCAGTTGGAGTATTGACACGAAAACCCTGAATTTTACATTTTTTAAAATACGCTCGTCTCGACATCGAGACGCAAAATTTCAAGCGAGAATAACTTATCAGGGTCAACGAATTTTCAAACATGGTCTTTTGCAATTTTATTCATCTTTTGTTGGGCTATAAATTTGCTGAAGACCACATTCGAAAATTTGTTGACCCTGAAAAATAAAACCGTCTCGATGCTGAGAGTGCAATTAGTGCTTCCATTTGAATTAGTGGAGGCCCTCACTATATCAAGGGTTGACTGTAGTAGGATTCTCCAAACAATCAAATTTTTAGGCGAAACCTTTCAAGTCCTCAGCGGGAATGGAAATTGGAATTCCGGGACGGATAATTTCAACTCGTTCGGAAACAACAACCATGGACTCCCACTTCCGTTGAACCAAGGAGGTGACTGGAATACCAACTTTGGAAACAACGGTCACAATTTTGGAAATAATAATAATTTCGGAGGCCAAAATGGAAATTCCAACGGGTTCCCTTATGTGGCGGAGAAATGGCAAGGCAAAAAATAATTGAAGGATCTCTCTAGTCATCAAAATATATATTTATTCTTGTTGTATGTAAATACTATGTGGTAATAATAATTTATTGCGAGGATAAAAAAAATCTTCAGACCATGTTTAAAATTATCAGGGGGCAAAAGTTCGGGGACAGACCGACAAAAGTTCGGAGACAGACCTACAAAAGTTCGGAGACATTACCCTTGTCGGATTTCTGTTTTTTGTATTGAAAACACCGAAAAACGCAAAATCCGAGGTTCTATCTCATTTTATGAGTCCCATGGACTTTTATGAGCCCTATCGATTTGGCTTAGCCTTTAAGATAGGCTTAGCCTAAAGCCTATCCTAAGCCTAAACCCTAAGCCAAATCGATAGGACTCATATAAATACTTGGGACTCATAAAATGAGATAGAGCCTTCCGACAGTGGTAGTGTCCCCGAATTTTTGTCGGTTTGTCTCCGAACTTTTGGACGTTTTTCCCCGAACTTTCCCCCCCCCCGATACTTTATACATAGCTGACCAAACTGTGCAAAAATTTGCGAACAATGTTATTGAACCGAAAACCATTTAAAAATATCAAAAAAGTAGCCCTTAGAAAAACTCGATTATCTCATCAAAGGTTAAGCGAAATTTTTTTGTACAAAGTAATTTTTCAAAATTTTTCGATTTTTACTTTGTGCAAAAAAAAATTTAACTCCAAGCGGGATTCGAACCCGTGAACTTATGACCACTAAGTCGCTGCTTTGTCACTGCACCACCGATGCTTGTTGATGGGGAAACGTCTTTTCAAACCAAGTACTAGTGCTTTAAAAAAAATTAAAAATCTATATTTTCCCTGAATCAGGGTCAAGAAAGCGTTTTCACGCTTCGGGAATGCGCGCAATCGATTTTTCGCATGATTTTACCCCTATATAGGCTGTTTTGGCAAAAAAATTTTAGTCCCTGATTCTTACCCCCGTTAACAAAAATGAACAGGTTTTTTATGTGTTTAGTGTTGTCTCAACTTTTTGTACACTTTGGTCAGCCGTGTATAGCCAATCTTCTTTAGGGTCATGTGTAAAATTTTCTGTAGGATTCTGTCGACTTCTGACTTATTCATTAAATTCGTATAAAAATGCCTTCACAATGTCTTCTATTACCATGGTGTTGAAAAATTATGGCGACTTTTTTGCTTCAATTAAATCTTTCATTTTCTCCGAGTCAACAGGAGGGGTGAAATTCATAGAAGGATCTCCTCCGGACGTCAATTTTTGACAAAAATCAATTTGTTTAACCCCCTAAATGAATTTTTCGGAAAAAGTGATGTTCTACAAAGTTGTTCAGAATTTTACGGGGAACAACTTTGTAGAACATCACTTTTTCCGAAAAATTCATTTGGGGGGTTAAAAAAGTTGATTTTTGTCAAAAGTTGACATCCGGAGATCCTGCTATGAATTTCTTCACCCCTCCTTTAAAGGACCAAGCTAGTCAGTTACAATCATATGAAAAAATGATATATTCGGGAAGATCATGAAAAATGGAGCATTTTTTGTTTTTACAGCATCATCTGAATCGTTTTCCCCATTGGGATAAATGCATTTGAAAATATGAATTCGTGTACATGTTTTCGTTGTAATAATCAAACTTTTTTGAATTTTTTGCGGAAAAATCGTGAAAAAATAGCATGAATCGACAGAGAATTTTATGCTGAACAACTTTGCTAATTGAAGTTTGCGTAAAAAATCATTTTCTCCGATCAAAAATGCAAAATAAGTTTAAATTCGTGCAGGGTGTTCGTTTCAATATACAAAAATTTAAACTTATTTTGCATTTTTGATCGGAGAAAATTTTTTTTTTTTCGTTACAGCAAGATGGTTGGTCTTTCTTGTTATATACGGTTCCAGAAAAATTTGAAATCATTGCTGGTCTTGGCTCTAAATGGATTATAGAAGAGAGGCTGAAAAGGATGTCACCCCCCCCCCAGCCGGGCTATAGGCAGCAATGTGGCCTGATCTCCTAGGCACAGCTCCTGTGGAAAGTTTGAAATTTTTCCTAAGGCTCCCCTTATGTTTTTTCCCAAAATTTTTATAAAAAATTTCATCAAAAATGTTCATTTTTCACTAAAAATGCCATTTTTTTCATCAAAAATGGCTATTTTGACCAAAAATGTTGTTCCCTTATGATTTTGTCCAAAATTTTTCGAAAAAACATAGGAGGGACCAAGGAGAAAATTTTTTTCGAAAAATCCCCGCCCAAATCTGGACCAAAATTACGGCGCTGCCTCCGAACCCTTGGAGCCGATCAGGGGGCGAAAAAATTGTACCACCCACCACCTTCCTGGGTGGTACCACCCAGGGAGGGGTGGTACCACCCTCCCTGGGTAATAATAACGATTTTTCCGCACAAAATTCAAAAAAGGTTTATTATTACAACGAAAAAATGTACACGAATTCATATTTTCAAATGCATTTATCCCGATGGGGGAAACGATTCCAGATGATGCCGTAAAAACAAAAAATGCTCCATTTTCATGATCTTTCCGAATATATCATTTTTTCATATGATTGTAACTGAGTGGCCTGGTCCTTTAAAAAAGTAATCAAATTTTGATCTTTCACCGGTCAAAGCTAAAAGCCATGTTCGTTAAATCCTCGACAAGCATTTTTATAGTCAATCACCTAGTGCGTAATAGAAATCGTATATAACTTGTTTTTCTTACCTGTGTTATTTTTACAATTCCGGTTTGATGAAGAGGACATGACAGAAACGTCAAACGTCATTGTATAATGTAGTATATATGTTCTAAATGTGTCCAAGTTTTCCCACACATCTTATTATAAGTCGATCGATCGGCATTGTTTAGGTAGGATGGTTCATGAATCGTTTGTAAAGATGGTC
The DNA here is from genome assembly GCA_900406225.1 of Acrobeloides nanus. Lineage (NCBI taxonomy): Eukaryota > Metazoa > Nematoda > Chromadorea > Rhabditida > Cephalobidae > Acrobeloides > Acrobeloides nanus. The sequence goes on along the minus strand of OZJO01012174.1, from coordinate 51,035 downwards.
TTATATTTATTAAAGTGTAACCAATTTTTCATTCATTGTTTGACTAAATTGTAGGATGGACTTAAAAAATGTGCATATTTCTTTTATCTTGTTGGTTTTGATGTTATTCGAATGTTTTGGGGATAAATGTGTGGATAAGGTTCACAATTTGGTTCGAGCAGAATCTAATACAGCGAGTAAGTGGATGAGTAGATTTTCAAATTTAAGTATGGACTTTTTTACTCCTAGTTAGGAGTCAAAAAAAGTATAGCGTGGAAGTATAGACTTCGCGACGCAGGAATATAGCCTTCGAGGCGCAGGCTATAGCTCTCGCGTCGCAGTAAGTATAGCCTTCACGTGGCAGGAAGTATAGCCCTCGCGGCGCAGGAAGTATAACTTTCGGCGCAGGCTATAGCCTTCGCAGCGCAAGAAGTATAGCTTTCGCGGCGCAGGAATTATAGCCTTCGCGGCGCAGGCTATAGCCTTTGCGGCGCAGAAACGATGCATCAGCTATCTCGTGGGGTCCTTCGGACCTCGTGGATCCTGGCCCCAAAACCCTTCGGTATTATGGGTCTTGAGCTCCTTAGTCTCAAGTCCCACTCCCCACATAGTAGTCCAGGCCATTTGCTTATCAGTCCCAGGTGCAAAAAGTAGGTGGTACCACCCCACCCGCTGGGTGGTACCACCTTTTCGCCCCCTGATCGACTCCAAGGGTCCGGAGGCAGCGCCGTAATTTTGGTTGGGGGGGGGGGGGGGGGGGTTTCGAAAAAAAATTTCCCCTTGTTTCCCTATGTTTTTTTCGAAAATTTTTCAAAACTTTGGGCGACATCATAAGGGGAACGACATTTTTGGCCAAAAATAGCCATTTTTGATGAAAAAATGGACATTTTTGATGAAATTTGTTTTTAATTTTGGGAAAAACATAAGGAGCCTTAGGAAAACTTTCAAATTTTTCACAGGAGCTGGACCTAGGAGATCAGACCACATTGCCGCCTATAGTCCGGCTGGGGGGAGGACATCCTTTTCAGTCTCTCATATATAATCCATTTAGGTCCAAGACCAGCGATGATTTCAGATGTTTCTGGAACCGTATACAACAAGAAAAACCAACCATCTTGCTATAACGAACGTCCGACCGTAGTTTTGCCAGGTGTTGTCAAATTTCTTTCAGGTTTGTGTGCAAATTTCAACAATTTTTTCCACAAACAAAAAATTAGGACAAGTAACAGTGCCGAAAAAATACGATCTTATCAAATCTGGTTATCTCTTATTAACAGTTAGAGGAATGGATTATGATGATCCTTTATGCTTGAATGGTGTTAGTCAATATTTTGCTATACCCGATGATTTTTGGTATCTTTTTTGTTGAAAATTTTGGAAGAAGAAATTTTTTGGAGTTACTACACAATAAGGGGCCCATCTACGTGAAAATTTTCTCGAAATTTTTTTCTGGAAATGACACATCTAGGGGTAAAAACATGAGGGAAATCCGAATTTCCTCCGAAAAAATTGACAAAAAATGCGAAAAAATTCGTCGAAAATTGAAAAATTCGTAAAAATTGAAAAATCGAAAAGAATCGAAAAAATTGAAAATACTCGTCAAAAATTGAAAAAAAATATGCGAAATACCCGAATTTGACATTTACAAAGCGAAAAAATGCTTCCCTGATTCAGAGAAGGCCTGTGTATTGAAGCGAAAAGTCGCAAAAATGCGATTTTTCGACTTTTCACTTCAATACTCAGGCCTTCCCTGAATCAGGGGAGTGTTTTATCGTGTGTAGTAGCTCCGAATTTTGTTTTAGTAGATTAAAGTTGTGCGATTTTATTGGTGAAGACGTATGCCGAGTGGTACAAGAACCTGGCACTCACACTTTTAAGGAATTGGAAAAAAAGATTAACTTCAATACTACTCAATTACTACCAGAGCCTCCATCTTTATTGGGGATTTCTCTATTGGATTTGTTTGCGGTATGTAAATTTCAATTTTTTCAGTTTTTTTTCGAATTTTTTTAATTTTTCAATTTTTTCAGTTATTATTTCAATTTTTTTCAATGTTTAACCCCTGAATCGTTATCGTTGCCGAGAAAATTGCGTTTGAAGTTGGCGATTTTTGAAATCCCTGTGTATTACAACGAGAACATGAACGCAATTGAAAATTGAATCAATTCCTGAATCAATAAAAGTTGTGTGTATTGACGTGAAAATTTAAAAACATTTTTCGTTTTTCATTGACTTACGAAAACTGCCAAAAAATTTTTTTTGAATTTTCGCGTCAATAAACACAACTTTTATTGATTCAGGGACGAATTTTCACTGTGTTCATGTTTTCGTTGTAATACACACAGATTTTAAAAAGAATCGTCAACTTCAAACGCAATTTTCTCGAAAACTATCACGATTCAGAGCATACCGTAAAAACAAAAAATGCTCTATTTTACATGAATTTTCCGAATCTATAACTTTTTCATAGTGTTTTTTCCGATGCATTTTTCTTATGAAAAATTTTTTGGGGAGGGGGAGATTCCCCCAACCCCGATTTTTTCCATTTTTTCGAATTTTTTTCAATTCTTTCACGGCACCATTACCCCTACTGATAATGTCTAGAATATGGCGTAAAAATAAAAAAATCCTAGAATCGTCTTGTCTTACCTTGTCTTACCACCTTGTTTGAAATTAATTTTAGGGTGAATTTGGGTTCCACTTTCAAGTCGAAACTGAAGGCGAGATTGTCTTGGAAGTCACCGTGCCTACTAACGACAAATTTCTACAAATTGGTGTTACTGATGATTGAAATGGGGAAAGAAAAATATTAATGATCTCAAAATTTGGCGAAAAATGCTCAAATAAATTTTTTTGGATCTTCTATTTTGTAAAATATGGAATAAAATTGAAAATTTTTAAAAGACCAATCCGGTCTAGTCGGAAAAAAAGTTGCCATTTTTGTACATATTCGGAAAGTCCATGAAAAATGGAGCATTTTTTGTTTTTACGACATGCTCTGAATTGTTGTAATTTTCGAGAAAATTGCGTGTGAAGTTGGCGATTTTTGAAAAATCTGTGTATTACAACGAAAACATGAACGCAGTGAAAATTCTTCCCTGAATCAATAAAAGTTGTGTGCATTGACGCGAAAATTTAAAATTTTCGTAAGACGATGAAAAACAAAAATTTTCACGTCAATAAACACAACTTTTATTGATTCAGGGACGAGTTTTCACTGCGTTCATATTTTCGTTGTAATACACAGATTTTAAAACGAATCGTCAACTTCAAACGCAATTTTCTCGAAAACTCCAACGATTCAGAAGATGCTGTAAAAACAAAAAATGCTCCATTTTTCATCAACTTTCTGAATATCTACAAGTTATGGCAGCTTTTTGGACCGGTCCGGCCGAAAAAAGCTGCCATTTTTGTACATATTCGGAAAGTTGATGAAAAATGGAGCATTTTTTGTTTTTACGGCACCCTCAGAATCGTTGTAGTTTTTGAGATAATTGCGTTTGAAATTTTCAATTTGTGTACATGTTTTCGTTGTAATACACAAACTTTTTGAATAGAGTACTATTCTTTAATCTAAAGGTGTGTGATTTAACCTCTGAAACGTTCTCGTTGCCGAGAGAATTGCGTTTGAAGTTGGCGATTTTTGAAAATTTATGTATTACAACGAAAACTTGAACCATAGTTTTTCCCTGAATCAATAAAATCTGTATATTGAGAAGAAAATAATTTCCTCGAACATTTAGAAAAAAATAAATACAGCATTCTTTATAACTCGGCGAGACGAATAAAATGACACCAGAATTATCCAATTTGAAAATGGTTTTGGGTTATTGAAACGAAAACATGAATCAGGGTTTTCGTTTCAATAACCCAAAACAATTTTCAAATTGAATAATTCTGGTGTTATTTTATTCGTTTCGTCGAGTTATAAAAAATGCTGTATTTATTTTTTTCTAAATGTTCAAGGATTTTGAATTATTTTCTTCTCAATATACAGATTTTATTGATTCAGGGAAAAAACTATCAGGTACATGTTTTCGTTGTACTACACAGATTTCGGATTTCGTTAACTTCACACGCGATTTTCTCAAAGCTGTTAGCGATTTAGGGCATGTCGTAAAAACAAAAAGTGCTCCATTTTTCATGAACTTTCCGAATATGTAAAAAATTGGCAACTTTTTTCCGACCGGATTCGTCCTTTAACTTTGGTATCATGCATTAACAAGGAGGGGGTATCGGCCGTTTTTTGAGTTATGGATCCCCAATTTTTGATTTGGCAACCTTTTTTTAGCCAACGTCAACATAAAACCCTAACAGCTAATTTCCGCCAAAATTTCTACAAAGATCACATTTGATGATTCACTAAGTTTTTCAAGTACACACGAAAATATTTGTGTTAACAAACAACGAAAATTGTCCCCAGTGTTGTTTATAAACAAGGAAATTTTCATTTAGCATGTTGTTATTTGAACTATGGTGCCCTAAAATTGAAATCCAAAATGTCTGGGTGATGTTTACGTAAACATTTGTTGTTATTCCACACGTAGACGAGCAGTATAAATAGCCGGAGAGAATCTCTTGTTCATTGTTATCTTCATTTTATGGACCAGTCCACTCGGATGAATTTTTAGAATATACAATTTTTATATAAAGTTTTTTCCGAGTAGACTGGTGGTCCTTTTAAGCTTTCAAAATTTTCTTATGATCCAAATTTAATCATTTTTGTATTTAGATTTTCTGATAACTTACTGAAAAAAGTCTTATAATCATGCCAAATATTTTCGGAAGCTCCCATAAAGACGAACACAAGGTTGAGCATGTAAGAGTTTTTAATAACTTTTTGTTGAAAGTTTATTTTGTTTTATTGAAACGAAAACCCTGATTCATGTTTATTATACCAAAAAAACTTATTTAGGAAGAGCATACTCGCTCAAACATCGATGGCAGACAAGTCAAATATGACGAAACGCACAAAGAAAAGAGCGAAGGAGGCTTACATGGTGGTGAGAGCAAGATTGAACACCATGAGAAGAGAGAAGTCAAAGATCGTCGATGCTGCTAAACAACTACACTATTCAAATTTTGCAATTTTCTTGTAAATTAAGATCAAAAACAATAAATTTTAACATCTTTCATTAATGTTTTCCACACACGCACAAATGTGCCATTTTGAAAAAAATTGTTTATTGACACGAAAACTTGCAGTTAACTGCAGCATTGTCTTCCTGAGTGTCGGTTGTACTATCCTGAAAAAAATTATACTAATACACAAAAAAGGTTCCAAATTCGTAAAAAATGTGCCCCTACGAGTGCAAAAAAATCCAAAAAAATTTTTTGAAAATCGTTTTAGAGGCCAAGATAGAGATATGCAAAAATTTTCATGCAATTTTGATAACTTTAAATTCGAAGCGGGATTCAAACCCTGGTCTATAAACTACAAATCTGTTACTTTAGCCACTAGGCCATGGGATCGGGATGGGAGACCATATATGTTATGGTATTCGTTTCTATTCGTCTCGGCGAGCTGAGTCGAATGGGCATGAATGGCACGTTTTTAAACTTTCGAATTTCCTCCAATTTTAGCACAACAACCGCCGTGTTTGTGTTTTAAAAATGCATATCGTAGAAAATTTTATTCAAGTTTAAAAATATATAATAACTTTAAAGGACCAGTCCGAGCGGAAAAAAGTTGTCCTTTTTGTTGATATTTGGAAAATTCATGAAAAATGGAGCATTTTCTGTTTTTACGGCATGTCCTGAATCGCTAACAGTTTCGAGAAAATTGCGTACGAAATTGGCGAAATTTGAAAAATCTGTGTATTACAACGAAAACATGTGTACCTGAATGTGTTTCTACAACAATTTGTAACTTGCATCAGTTAAAAGTTGAGTATTGAAGCGATTATTCAAAAATTATTTGATTAATCGCTTCAATAAAAAACTTTTAATTGACGCAAGTTACAAATTACACATTCAGGTACACATGTTTTCGTTGTAATACACAAACATTTCAAATTTCGCCAACTTCGCACACGATTTTCTTGAAACTGTTAGCGATTCAGGATATGCCGTAAAAACAAAAAATGCTTCATTTTTCATGAACTTTCCGAATATCAAGAAAAAGAACAACTTTTTCCATTCGGACTGGTCCTTTAAAAAATAAATATCATGAGCCGGGCTTAAATTAGTTGCACTTTTGTAGGTAAAAAAAATAGAATAGCTGCCAAAAAAAATAGCATAAAAATTACAACTTTTGAATAAAAAGGCACAAATAAATAATAATGATATAAAAAAAACATTTCAAGTTTATTGTGTAATAAAAATTTTCGACTAGAAAAAAATATTTGAGCACGAAAATAAGAAACGCAATGTTTTTGATTTAAGGTCAAAGAAAATTTTCTTAAAGGACCAGTCCACTCGGAAAAACTCTATGTAAAAATTATATATTCGGAAAGTCCATGATAAATGGAGCATTTTTTGTTTTTACGGCATGCTCTGAATCGTTGTAGTTTTTGAGATAGTTGCGTTTGAAATTGCTCATGCTTTTCGTTGTAATACACAAACTGTTTTGAATTTTTTGCGGAAAAATCAATTTTTGCATCGATTTTTGAAATTTTCATAAAATGAACATTGTAGCAATTTTTTACAACTCTATAAGACGAATAAAATGACACCAAAATTATCCAATTTGAACAATGTTTTGGGTTATTGAAACGAAAATTCTGATTCATGTTTTCGTTTCAATAACCCAAAACAATCTTCAAATTGGATCATTTTGGTGTCATTTTGTTCGTCTTATTTAGCTATAAAAAATTGCTACAATGTTCATTTGATAAAAATTTAAAAAATCGATGCAAAAGTCGATTAAAAATTCAAAAAAGTTTGTGTATTACAACGAAAAGCATGAACAATTTCAAACGCAACTATCTCAAAAACTACAACGATTCAGAGCATGCCGTAAAAACAAAAAATGTTCCATTTTTCACGAACTTTCTGGATATATACTTTTTTCATAGTGTTTTTTCCCGAGTGAACTGGCAATTGGGGTTTTAAAAAAATTGATACTTTTAGAACAATAACAAGTTTTTTTAAAATGTGGCCGGGAATCATTTGGAAGACTAGAAGGAAAAAAAGGTTATACGGTCACTCGGAAAAGTGGTTAATTCTAATTCTTGAAAAATGGGGGCATTTTTTTCGTTTTTTTTACAGGAAATTCTGAAACGCTAGCAGTTTTTCGAGATAAGTGAGTTGGCTTTCAAGTTACATGTTTTCGTTGTAATACACAAAAAATTTTGAAATTGAATTTTTTTGTACAAAAATTTAAAAGTAAATATCTCTCTCTGCATTGTTACTATAGGAAAAGATGTGCATGGAATTTTGTGATTTTTATGCAAAAAATTCAAAAATTGTTGTGTATTACCACGAAAACATGAAAAACTAAAACTTCACTTGCAATTATCTCGAACGCCATTAGTGATTCAGAATTTCTTGTAAAAGCGAAAAGTGCTCCATTTTTCATGAACTTTCAGAGAATATCAACAAAAATTGGCAACTTTTTGCCCGAGTGGAGTGGTCCTTTCAAACAAAAAAATGAAGTGATCAAATTTATCCAACTTAAATAATTTTCACATAGTTAGATGGGAAGAGGCCAAATGAGCCATCCGGACCTCTGCCTTGCCACCAACCATCGTGTAACATTTCAATGTCGGTAATAATATCATTCGGATTGAATGTTATCTCGGTATCATCATCTAAATTTTTTTTTGAATAGGGTATTATTTTTGAAAACTAACGTCGGAATTGTGTTCCCCATGACGAAAAACCCCGAGTGCAAAAAAATTTGAGTCAGAATTGAATTCTAACGCTGGTATAGTGTTCCCCATGGCCAAAAACCCCCACGGCTACACAAAAGCCGTCACTAAAAGTTCGTATTTTTTAAATTTTATGATGTCTGGCTTTTCGCTTCAATACATTTTCCCTGATTCGAATGGAAGCGCGGCATAGGCTCTAATGGAACGAAGAGGATGGAACGATACGAATGAAACGATTGAATAAAACGATAGGAATGAAATTAAATTCAAGGTTTTCGTGTCAATATTCAGGCAAATTCAAACCCGAATTGTTTTGATTCTTGGCAAGAATCAAAACAATTCGGGTTTGAATTTGTCTGAATATTGACGCAAAAACCCTGAATTTGGTTTCGTTCCATTATGTCGTTTCATTTGATCGTTCGATACGAATGAAATGAACGAAACCAAATTCAGGGTTTTCGTGCCAATATTCAGGAAAATTCTGAATATTGTTTCAAAACTTTCGTTTCGTTCCATTCGAGTCTATGCCGGAAGCGCAGAAAGTTAATGAGTATACCCGCTTGATAATCCCATAGAGCCACAGCACGAAGATTTTCACCATCACCCTTGTGTCCATTTAAACCATTTTGAGGCTCTGGTGCACTTTCATTTTGCTAAAATTTTAATAATTTTTGGAATTTTTTTGCAAAACAAATTTGCATCAATTACCTCTGGTGGAAAATCATACTGTGATGGCGTGAATTTTGGAGCTTCATTTACTTCATTTACAACCGGTGGAAAATCATAGTTAGGCAGGCTAGTGTTGTTTGTCTGAACTTCTGGTGGCGTTGAAGTGGGAAGTGGAGGTGGTGGTGCGAAGAGAGGAACGACTGGGGGTGTTGGTTCATCAAATTCGGTATTTGATTTATGGAACACGGGAAGCTAAAAATCAATTTTGTTCTGTTGTCGTGTCGCCAAGTTTCTCGCACCACAAGAAGCAAATTGTGAAAAATGAAAAAAATTCGCGTAAAATTGAAAAATTCGTCAAAAATAGAAAAATTCATTTATAAAAAACTATGTTAAAATTATATACTCGGAAAGTTCATGAAAAATGGAGCATTTTTTGTTTTTACGGCATGCACTGAATCGTTGTAGTTTTTGAGATAATCGCGTTTGAAATTGCTCATGCTTTTCGTTGTAATACACAAACTTTTTTGAATTTTTTGCGGAAAAATCGATTTTTGCATCGATTTTTTAAATTTTCATCAAATAAACATTGTAGCAATTTTTATAGTTGAATGAGACGAACAAAATGACGTCAAAATTATCTAATTTGAAAATTGTTTTGAGTTATTGAAACGAAAATTCTGATTCATGTTTTCGTTTCAATAATCCAAAACAATTTTCAAATTGGATAATTTTGGTGTCATTTTGTTCGTCTCATTTAGCTTTAATTTTCATCTTATGAAAATTTAAAAAATCGATGCAAAAATCGATTAAAAATTCAAAAAAGTTTATGTATTACAACGAAAAGCATGAGCAATTTCAAACGCAACTATCTCAAAAATTACAACGATTCAGAGCATGCCGTAAAAACAAAAAATGCTCCATTTTTCATGAATTTTCAGAATATCAACAAAAATGGCAACTTTTTTCCAGGTGGATTGGTCCTTTAGCTGCAAAATCCAGTCGACCACAAGAAATCGCGTTTTTGTAAAAAATTTTTCTACGACCCACGTTAGTAACATACCTCATTTGATGGCTTTTTCTGAATCGTTTCATGCTGCGCTTTCACTGGTGAAACCACTTGTGGTGGTGGCGGTGGTGATTGCGGACTCGGGAGTTTAACCCCCGAAAATGGTGGGTACTTCCGATGCGGCGTATCATCCTCTGCCCCTTCATAGACAGGCTGCGACGCAATTTTCGCAAATACAGGCTTGTCCTTATTTATGGTATTATTTTCATATGCTTTCGTATGGTTTTGATTCTGGATTTCATCTCTATTCACGGGTACTCCCGTCGGCTTCGTCGTCTTTATTTCATACTTGAAGTTTTTCGGCTTCGCCAATGGCTTTGGTGCTGTTGCGACAAGTTCTGCCACTTTTTGCTCGAACATTTGAGTCCGACCGGTGATGAGATTCCCCTTTTTGGGCTGTTGTGCATAAGATTTGTAGTCGAGTTGGTTGGCGGGTGCAGTAGGAGATTTGGCAGTGGCTGAGGAAATGTACGTTTCATGAAGTTCTTTTTCGACCTGTTTTCGTTCTTCGGCTAGTTGGCGATTTCGATCTTCGTTTTTCTTTACTTCTTCACGGCGTCGGGCGTCTTCTTCGGCTTGCATCTGAAATTTGATGACTTGATTCAGGGGATGAAATTGGTGTATTGACACGAAAATTGAAAAAATTTCTATTTTCTCCCGGAAAGCATCCATCTGGGGGGGGGATAATTTTATGCGAGGAATCGATTGCGCAAATTTTCTAAGCATGAAAAAATTATCTTGATCCTGATTCAGAGAACGGAGTTGGTGTACGGGAAAAAAAGAAAAAATTTTCGCGTCAATACATCGAATCCATTCCCTGAATCAGGGTTAAGGATACAATGTTTATTTACCTCTCTCCAAAACTTCTCTCTTTCTTGCAAATCGATATCTTTATGAGGTTTCTGTGGCATATACACTGACTTCACTGGCTCTGGTGGCTCATATGCCGCAACAGAAGCAGGAGATGGCCTTTCCGTAACCCCTCCAGCCAATCCTGCAACCTGCTTTGTTATAGCATCATGATCAACATCTTCTTCACTCCTTGCATGAATAGTCAAATGGACGCGTTTGACGAATCGTCTCACTTCATCCACATGGGAGGATGTATTGGCTTTTCTCATTGCGGGCACACCATCACCTTGCTGAAAATTTTTACAAAAATTTATCGATGTATAAAAAGATAAATTAGGGTATACCCAATGTATGAGAACAACTTTTCTTTGTGTACTTCCGGGAGATTTGACAGAGGCAAAGCCATATTGTATTTTTCCGGAGTTGAAATTTGAAGTGAGTTCGTCAATGCCACCAGCTAAAATTTGGAAGAGTATATAAATTGAAAAGTGGCCTAAATTGAAATTAGCGAAAAAATTTGTGTTGCTTTTGTTTTTGCTTAGACATCAGGATTTCGCCAAAAAATTTTGGCTGCCGACTTTTTTTTGTTCGACGAGGAAAAGATGGAACCGATTAGTGCAATATTTAAATTTTTCAAGGTATGTGTACAAGGGGGGGGGCCTCGCCTAAGGGGCACAAGTCTTGACATTTCAAAAACGTGTTTTCTCGGCAATTCTGGGCGAGAGAACATCTTTTCAGCGTTTTTGACAGTGTCAAGACTTTTGCCCACTTGGCGAAGACTTTTGCCCTCTTGATGAGGACTTTTGCCCCTTTGGAAAGGACTTTTGCCCTTTTGGCGAGGACTTTTTGCCCCTTAGGCGAGAATATACCGCCCCTTAGGCGAGGACTTTTGCCCCGTGGCTCAGGCTTACAGGGGGAGGATGTCACCAAGGTAAAAAACCTCACGAAGTCGACACTTCTCTTTATGCCACTCGAAGGGGAGGGGGAATTTTGTATCCTTTTCAAATTTTTTTTGAATTTTTATTTTCAACACACAATTAGTCTCGTGAACAAAAAATAATTACTTCCACTTTGACCAACTTTAACAATATTTGAGTTGCCTTCATAATCGAAGATTACCCTAAAATTTTCAAAAATTATTTTTTCGACATTTTTTGCAAAAAAATTACCATTCATCGCCTGTTGTGGAATTGCTAACAGACTCAAAAGCTTCGTTTAATTCTTTTGCGTGGTTCCCAAAATTACATGTCATTCTAAATTTGTTTAAAGGACCAATCCACCTGGAAAAAAGTTGCCAATTTTTGTTGATATTCTGAAAATTCATGAAAAATGGAGCATTTGTTGTTTCTACGACAACCTCTGATTCGTTATAGTTTTCGAGATAATTGCGTTTGAAATTTTCAAATTGTGTACATGTTTTCGTTGTAATACACAAACTTTTTTTTCAAAAAATTGAAAAAGCTTTCAATTTTTTTCAAAAAATTGTGTATTACAACGAAAACATGTACACAAATTAAAAATTTCAAACGCAATTTTCTCGAAAACTACAATGATTCAGAACGTGCCGTAAAAACACAAAATACTCCATTTTTCATCAACTTTCAGAATTTCAACAAAAATGGCAACTTTTTTTCTTATTGGAATGGTAGGAAAAACTATTCAAATTGCAAAAAAGGAAATCGCGAAAATAAACAAAGAACTAGATTTGATGAAAAATTTGAAAAAATCGAGCAAAAATGAAACTTTTAGATCCAAATGATAAAAATTATACTCATTCTCGCGTAAATTCTGACTAATTCACATTGGTTAAATAGGAAAAAATTTCACAAATGCTCGGTTCCTGGACGTCAATTTATCAAAAATTCGAAATGTAAAAACAGCAAGCGGTATGCTGCTTGGGTGAGTCATTTCTTGAGAGCTCAAGTCGAAGTCCAGTCTCCGTTATTATATTATCGCACCGTTCGTTTGCTATTTCTTTCGTTTTCTCGGCCGTCCAGTTGTCCCACTCATCAAAAAGGTGTGGTGCACTTCACGACTTCGAACACTGCTAGCAAAAATTTTCTTCTACCTTCGCTCTTGGTGTTATGTTACTGAATAGCTTCGAAATTTGGCGCCAATTTGAGTTTGGTCATGACCGGACTGATTCATTTGTCTTAAGTGCTTTGAATTGGAACAGGAAATTGGAAATCGGGGGTTTTTGGACACTAGGAACGAATTTCACTTCACGGAAATTAGATTCGCGAATCTAATTTTACCTTTTTTTATTTCCGTATCTAATTTTATGAATCTAATTTCACAAAGTCAATTTTTTTAAATTTTGTAGGGGGTCAGGGAAATTTTTAAAAGAAATTTATTCCAAACAGGGGGGCTACCTACATGAAAAAAATATTTTTGGTCGTTTAGGGTGCGCGCTATCAGTCGTGCCGCCGTTTTACAATGCGGCACGACCGGCACAACTGCTAACATCGTGCCACCTACGAGTTGTGCCGGCACAACTGCTAACGCCGCTGCTAGTTGCGCGCGGCACAACTGATAGCGCGCACCCTAAAAAAAAATAAAAAATGAACTAAGTTGATTTAAATTTTTTCGTGTCAAACGGATTTTATTGATAATCAGGCAAATCGGAAATTAGGTCCTACGCAAGGGCCTCGCTATACTTCACGAGCGCCGCGACGGCCCGCGATTGACCCCTTATCGGAATCCAAAGTTGTCGCAAGCCAATTTTTTGGAGGTTTCTAGGTGGATTCTACTAATTTTTCTAGCTTGCGACAACTTTCTTATTCCGGAAGGGGTAAATCGCAGAGCTCGCGACTGAAGTATAGATAGCCCCCAAGCTTACGCACGTTCGTCGTACTGGCAAAAGTGATTTTTCGTCGATTTATAGTGCCTTTTGGGCCAGTACAACGGATGCGATGACACTCTAAGGCGCCATTTATACTTCCGTCGCGACACGACAGTGCATTTTGCGTCGTACGACACAAAAACGCACTGTCGCGACGCGACGGAAGTATAAATAGCGCCTAAAATAGTTTGCATGACAGTGCGACGGAACGCACATCAGTGCGATAGAACGGAGGCTTCTAATTTCGAGTACGATGATCGTACGATGGAGCCGTTGTACTCTTCGTACTGGGTACAACGGCGTCGTACTGGCGAAAGTGTAAAATTGTCAGTACGGTGGCTTTTCCGTGGGAATTTTTTCAGACGACGGCATTTTCGGTAATTTTGTTGCAAAAATACCCTAGAGAAGTCGCGGAGAAACTAATGGAAAACCAATTAGTACAACGGCCAGTACGACTTGCGGCCCGTTGTACTAAAACTTGCGTCAGTACGACGAACTTTCGTAGGGCCTTAGATTCGCGGAAATTAGATTCCGAAAAAAAGTGAAATTCGTTCCTAGTGGCTCTAGGAACTTCCACAACAAAAAAGCTTTTTTGTTGTGGAAGTTCCGCATGTCATTTTGGAACCCGTTGTGAAAGTTCCGTTGTGGAAGTTCCTAGTGCCGTTTTGGTCTAGTCGAGAATAGGTATCCAATGAAAATTTATGTATCCGATGAAACTTTATGTATCCAATGAAATTTGTATGTATCCAATGAAAAAAAATTCAAATTTTTAGGCCTAAACCTAGGACTATTCCTAGGTCTAAGCCTAGGACTATTCATATGCCTAAGCCTAGGCTTAAGCCTATGCCTAGGCCTAAGCTTATTCCTAAACTTAGGCTTATGCCTAAGTCTAGGCCTAAGCCTATGCTTAGGCCTATTCCTAAGCCTAGGCACATTTGACTCAGTCAAATATGCCTGAAAGTCATTGGATACATAAAACTTTCATTGGATACATAAAAATTTCATTGGATACATAAAAATTTCATTGGATACCTATTCTCGACTAGCACCGCCGTTTTTTGGTCTCTAGCAAAATTGGAAACGCAACTCGTTCCTGTCAAAAAAAAGTTCTATTTTTTGTAAAATTTCTATAAATTGTTGTTTACTTTTTCATCAAAATTGTCCATTTTTTCAATAAAGATTATATTTTTTGGAGCATTCCAATTTTGCGTTTTGCATCGTTTCCAATTTTGCTAGAGCCGTTGTTCGTGAAACTTCCTTCTTTTATAGCTTCCCTGTGTGGTTGCATGCGTGGGAAAATTTTAAACAGTTGTTGAAGAGTTTTCATTGTTGGAATTGCCTGAATATCAAGCGTTTCCAATTTTGCGTTTTGCATCATTTCCAATTTTTCTAGAGCCATTTTTTGCCGTGTTATGGCTGGTCAACTTGAAATCAATTGAAAATGGTTCATCCGATGGTACAGATTTCGGAGGCTGATTCTCCTACAAAATCGATTGCAAGCTCTGCATCAACGAGCTCATTATCAGGATCGCTTAATGACAAAAATTCCAACCATAAACATTCGAGAAGTTTTCCTACTTTGGCCATTTCAAGATCGTTTAATAGTAAGCGTTTCTTTTGTAATTTTTTTTAAAACTTTTTACTTATTGTTTGAAAATTTTCTGAACTTATTAAAGCCGGAAAAATTTTTTTGTTATCATTGGAATGTAAAAGGGTTAGGCTTGGGCTTAGAGTTAGGCTTAGGTTTAGTCTTGGGCTTATGTTTAGACTTAAGCTTATGCTTAGGTTTAGGCTTAAGCTTAGTCTTAAGTTTAGGCTTAGAGTTACCATGTTACATACCTATCTTCAAATTTCAAAATTTAATATCAACATTTTAATGCATATAAGAATTTTACTTTTTGTCAGAAAACATTTCCTTGATTTGAATTCCTCCAGCCTCTGACGCACGAGAGATTGCATTTTTCCAATTATAATTTTATTTTCTACGGTCATATTAGGCTGTATGACATAATTTTTGACTTTGTGTGTAGGAAAAAATTTGAGAATGATAATCATTTATGTGGAAAAAATTTAGATGGCATCACAGAACCGTGTACTCCCACCCTGCCAGCACCAATAAAATCTATGAAAGAACTTTCTGGTCTACTTAGGCCATCTACTCGATTCGCGTTTTCCAATTTGATCGTGACTCTTCTTAGGCTAGACTTTTATAGTACTACAGACAAATATTCTAGGTATGGACATTTTTAACAGACTTCTTGCTGATATAAAATTTTAGTGATTTTACTAATCTTGCTTTGGAAATTCTTTTAAAATGTTCGAATTTTCCAGAAGGGACAAATCGGTNGACTTCTTGCTGATATAAAATTTTAGTGATTTTACTAATCTTGCTTTGGAAATTCTTTTAAAATGTTCGAATTTTCCAGAAGGGACAAATCGGTCTTTAAGGGCGCATTTAGAGGTATGTTTTGAAAAAGTTGTGGTTGGTATAACGTTTTTTATGACTGGCTTTACGAAAAAATTTTCAAAAATTCCTTAAAGAATTCAAATTCAGGTTTTCGTTTCGATACTCTGACTCCTTGAAAACACCCAAAATTTTCAATATTTAGATCGAAGGAGTCACGGAAGACGTTGCAGCTTTAATTATTTCAATCAAAGAAGATCCCTATATACAAGCACATGGACCGATAGTTTTAATGGTCGCATTTTTAAAAGCGATTATCGAAACAGGTAAGAGATACTAGGGATGCACAAGTTACAAGAAATGGCCATCCTAAAAGCGATAATACCTTGCGCATCGTGACAAAGGAGACAAATTTTGCACAATGAACAATTTATATCATGTTCAAAATTCGCATATTTCTGGCCAGCGATGTGGATTGTCACTTTTCCTAAATTATGTATCCCTAGTAGTTACATTGAGTTAAATAACAAGCTACGCAAAAATTTTTTTTAGCTGATTATGACAGTCGTTATCGAGTGTTATTAAGGCATACAGCTGCCTTATTGGGCATCTTATGGGACGATTTTGAAGAGGTTACTCGATTTTTGAAATTTTTTACTTTCTACTCGAAAAAAACTATGAAAAAATTATATATTAAGAAAGTTCATGAAAAATAGAGCATTTTTTGTTTTTACGGCATGCTTTGAATCGTTGTAATTTTCGTTATAATTGGAGAGCATGCCGTAAAAACAAAAAATGCTACATCTTTCATGAACTTTCCGAATAACTTTTTCATAGTGTTTTCTTTCCGAGTGGACTGGTCCTTATAAAAAAATTTAGGCTGAAGACACCCTTACTTTGTCTATAATCGATGAACAATATGTTGAAAGCGAGTAATATTTTTATTTGAGATATAATTTTGTTATATTAAAATTGATTTTTTTAATCCAGGTCCGATGAAGAGTAGGTCTATATATATAGCTTTTTTGCTTTTATCTATATGCCAAATTTTTTTCGTTTTCTTAAAAAGCTATATTTTTCGATATTGCATGGTAATAGTTTTGTTGTTAAGGAACCTTTTTTTAATTTTTTTAGTAATTTGTCAATTTTTGGTGAATTTTTCAATTTTTTTCGTATTTTTAAAAAAGCTATAACTTTTTTCCCCAATATTGTATGGTGATAGTTTTGTTGTTAAGGATCCATTCCACTCGAAAAAAGTTGCCAATTTGTGTTGATATTCGGAAAGTTCAAGAAAAATGGAGCATTTTTCGTTTTTACACATCTTCTGAATCGCTAATGGCTTCGAGAAAATTGCAAGTGAAGTTAGCCCCTTTTAAATGCATGTTTTCGTTGTAATACACAAATTTTTCTGAACCCAAATTTATGCGTCAATATCTTTCTTACAGTAAGATTATCAATGGTTAATGTTGATGGCGATATTTTCTTTTGGACTTTTGTACGAAACAAAACTTAATTTGTATGCAAAAAATTCAAAATTTGTTGTGAATTACAACGAAAACATGAAAGCTAAAACTTTACTTGCAATTACCTCGAACGCCGTTAGCGATTCAGAATTTATTACAAAACTGAAAAATGCTTCATGAACTTTCAGAATATTGGCAAAAATGGCAACTATTTTTAGGATTACCTGGAGACCGAAGCCTGAAAACGCTTCCCTGAATCGGGGAAGGGTGTATTGAAGCGTAAATTAGTTAAAATTTTTGTTCGCTCTAGAAAAATCATTGATCACGAATCCATGTAGTGTTTAACATTTCTATAAGTTCTCAAGTGAATTGTTTTATTATTCCACCGAAAAAAGTTCTAGCTAAAAATTATATTTGGTCAATTTTTTGTGTATTACAACGAAAACATGCTTCTGAGCGATATGCGAATTTCGGATTACGTAACGATTTTCGTTACGTAACAAACTATAAAAAGTGAAAAAAAATCTTCCATTAATGTGCCTAACATGTTTTGGTGTCAAAAGTCTTTGAATTGTGTCCTGATCGCGATGACATATCGTGATTACATTTTGGACCGCACCTTCAAATGTTAGTCCACATACACACGTATTATATAAGAAGATGGAATGGTCCTTTGACGTTTGACAACAAAAAAATCTAAAATTCTCGTTTTAGTACTTCCCGGCTGGCCCGAGAAAAGAACGCCAAGCGGAAAAAGATCAAACGCTATGCTATGATTGGAGCAGCTACTGGCTTGGGTGGTGTTTTGATAGGTATTACCAGGAAAAAAAATTAAATTTTAACCAAAAAAATTAGGTCTGACAGGAGGTCTAGCAGCACCACTTGTAGCTGGCGCGGCAACAGCCATTGGACTTGGTTCAGCTGCCGTAATCGGCACGGTAGCAGGCTCAGCTATTTTCGGCTCAACTTTGGGAGTAGCCGGAGCTGGTTTGACTGGTTATAAGATGAAGAGACGTGCGGGGGCTATTGAAGAATTTGTGATCGAGTCGTTGACGAACGAGTTGAGTCTACATGTGGTTCTTTGTGTTAATGGATGGATTGACAATGTAAGGGACTTATTTTTCTACCAACATGAGCACAAACATTGATTTTATTAAAGAAAATTTTGTTTTTTTAGAAGAAATTGATGCGACGCCAAGACCGAAAGGATCGAGATCGGTTGGCATCGCACTGATTTCTTCTTGTTCTCCTACTACTACTTCTTTCTCTACTTCTTCAATAAAATCAATGTTTATATCCATGTTGATCGTCCAACTCTATTTTTTCAACAAAAAATAACCGTCAAATTTTCAACTCTCCTCACTTTTTTAGGAAGCCTCATACGCCTTCCAAGAACCTTGGGTTGGCCTCCAAATGTCTAGAGAACAATACACCCTTCGATATGAATCCAGCTATCTCTTGGAGTTGGGAAAAGCCATGGAATACTTCATGACTATGGGCTTGAGTATTGCTGTCCAGCAAACACTTATGCAGACTATCTTGCACGGTAAAATCCTCTACCAAAAAGCCATGAAAATGCGAATTTTTAGGCATATTAACCTCAATAATGTGGCCAATGGCATTGGTATCGGCGGCGAGTGTGATTGACAACCCATGGAATGTTTGTACAGTTAGAGCTAAGGCGGTTGGAGAAGAACTAGCGGAGGTTTTATTAGCGAGAGCCCATGGCAAACGTCCTATTACGTTAATTGGGTTTTCATTAGGCGCACGTGTTATCTATCATTGTTTAATGACGATGAGTCAAAGAAGTGATTGTGTTGGTTAGTTTTGAATACAAGGGGNTTCATTAGGCGCACGTGTTATCTATCATTGTTTAATGACGATGAGTCAAAGAAGTGATTGTGTTGGTTAGTTTTGAATACAAGGGGGGGGGGATAAAAGTTCTCGCATAAGAGGCAGTATATCCTCGCCTAAAGGGCCAAAGTCTTGACATTGTCAAAAACTCTAAAAAGGTGTTTTCTCGTCCAGAATTGTCGAGAAAACACGTTTTTGAAATGCCAAGACTTTTTCCCCTTAGACTTTTTGCACGTTTGTCGTGCTAACTTATGTTAGGACTTTTTGCATCCCATGTCAGGACTTTATACATCCTTTGCCAGGTCTTTCCCCCAGGGTTGCCATTTTTGCTTTTTTTTCAAGCATTTTTGCTTTTTTTCAAAGTCGAAAAAATCAATTTTCTCGATTTTTGGGAAAAATTCATAAAAAAATAATTTTTTGTTGACCAAAAATTTGTCAAAAATTAAAAAATTTTAACCAAAAATACTTATTTTTGACTAAAATTGTATTTTAGGATATTTTTAACCCAAAAATTCATTTTTTAGCTAATTTTTAACCTTATTTTAACATTTGCTTTTTTTCCAAAATTTTAGATGGCAACCCCTGCTTTCCCTCCCCCCTGTTATTTTATTGAATCGTTTGATCACTTTTTTCAAACCTTGCAAGTACAAAACATTTTTAGGCATAATCGAAGATGTGGTCCTACTTGGAGCCCCTGTAAGCGCTTCTCCCAAACAATGGAAGCAAATCGCCAAAGTTGTCGGCGGGCGCATCATAAATGGATATTGTAACTCCGATTGGCTACTAAGGTAAATATTTCACATAATGCCCCAGGGTTATTGAGATCGAGATTTTTGAGTTGAGATCCAAAAAATCGAGAACGAGATCAAAATTTTCGAGATTCCGATTTCGAGAGCTCGATTTTCGAGATCTCAAGAACTCTACTACCTTAGTAACACTTAATTTTAGGTTCCTTTATCGAACGATGAGCGTCCAAGCTTCCATTGCCGGGACTGGCCCTGTTGATAACAAAGATGAGAAAAAGATAGTCAATTTCAACTTGTCCCATATAGTCAAAGGGCATTTGGATTATTCGAAGAAGCTCATGGAGGTGTTAGACTCGGTTGGTGTGAAAATCGATAAGACGTCAATCAAGCTGTCGAATGAAGCAGAACAAGGGGAAGAAGCGTCGGAACTAGTCGAGAAGATAGCATTAGATGATTCTGATAATAAGATTTCCTCTTAAACTTGTTTTTTTATTGGGTTGTTCCAAAAGTTTCGCTATTCAAAATTATATGATTAACCCCTTCAATACTCAAACCTTTCGAATTTTTCGATTTTTTTCTAATTTCCATATATATACACAGATTTCAAATTTCGCCAACTTCACACACGATTTTCTCGAAACCATTAGCGATTCAGAATTTACGGTAAAAACAAAAAATGCTCCATTTTTCATGAACTTTTCGAATATCAACAAAGATGAGAACTTTTTCCGCTCGTACTGGTCCTTTTCCATTTTTTCGTTGGCTACGCTTTTGTTCAACCATTAAACTTTTTACTTCAATAAGATTCGATTACATCTAGGAATGCACAAGTTATTGGGTCGTTCGGAAAAATAACCAATGTCAAAAATTTTTTTCAAAAATCTCATGAAAATACCCTTATAGGTGATTTTTGAAAAAAATTATTTGAAAATTTTTCACCAAAAAAACACAAAAGTACGATTTTCCACGTATTATTGTGCTCAAAATTCGCATAATTCTAACCGGTGACAAGGATGGTCATTTTTTGCAACTTGTGCATCCCTAGTTTTATCCCAGTGTACTGTCCTATTGATATTCTTCCTTGTCTTCTATAAAATTGTGATATTTTTTTGGAGTCTTACTTAGCATTGATTTTTTTCATATCAAATTTCTAAACTTTTGCCTTTTTCTTCGACATTGATTCCACTTTTAATTTTTCTAGCCAACAAATTTGGACTACTACACAATAAGGGGGGACACCCACGTGAAGAAATTTTCAAAATTTTTTCTGGAAATGACCCCTCTAGGGGTAAAAACATGCGGGGAATTCGAATTTGACGTTTTTAAAGCGAAAAAACGCTTCCCTGATCCATGGAAGGCTTGTGTATTGAAGCAAAAAGTTGCAAAAATGCGATTTTTCAACTTTTCGTTTCAATGCACAGGTCTTTCCTGAATCAGGAAAACATTTTTTCGCTTCGAAAATGTCAAATTCAGATTCCCCCCCCCATGTTTTTACCCCTAGAGGGGTCATTTCCAGAAAATTTTGTTGAAAATTTGCGGCCCCCTATTGTGTAGTAGCTTCAAAAATTTTTGCAGACCCCCTCGCGGCTGCGTGCCTTTTTTTGTTTTATACAATCGGCCAGTTTCATTTTTGTTTGCCGGGTATATGATCGACATTTTTACAGGATGAGCAAAAAAACCCGTACTTTTGCGTTTTTTGGCGAAAAATTTTCAAAATTTTTTTTTCAAAAACACCTATAATCGATTTGTCGCGTGAAAATATTCCTTATAGGTGATTTTTGACAAATTTTCACAAAAAAATGCAAAAGTNTTTCAAAAGTTTTTTTTCAAAAACACCTATAATCGATTTGTCGCGTGAAAATATTCCTTATAGGTGATTTTTGACAAATTTTCACAAAAAAATGCAAAAGTACAGTTTTTTGGCTCACCTTGTAATAGTTAGGCGACCAAATGGACACAAATATTGATTTTACTGAAAAAAGTCAACGTTTGTGGGAAAAAATAGGTGCGACAAGAAGGCCTAAACATCACGAACGGTTCGGCCTTTGCGTCGCACTTTTTTTCCCACAAACGTTGATTTTTTCCCCATTAAAGTCAATGTTTGTGTCCATTTGATCGCTCAACTCTACAGGGTGTATGAAAAAACTGGAATTTGGGCGATTTTTTCATGTTTTTTCGACCCGATTTTTAAAAAATCCTAAAATGACCCGTATAGGGCTATAATTTTATGCAGGAAATCGATTGCGCGCGCATTCCCGAAACTTGAAAACACCTCAAGCGGGAATGCGCGCACAATCGATTTCCCGCATAAAATTACCCTTATATGGATCATTTTTAAGAATTTAGGGTCGAAAAAACATGAAAAAATCGCCCAAATTCCGGTTTTTTATACACCCTGTAATTTTTTTAGAACTATAATCGCTTTTTTAATTGAAAATAAATTTTAATAAAATAATAAATAATAAAATTTAAAAAGTACCGAGACCCAGCGCCTATCGGCGCTCAAAGCCGATAGGCGCTCGGTTTTTGTGTTGTCGTGGATGTGCATGGCATTCCTGTGTGGTCGTACATAAATTATAAATGTCATCATTGAATTCTCCATGGCTGAAAAACCCAGCGGTATTCGAAATTAGTGCGCTTTTCCGTTGAAAAGGCAAAAACAGTACTTTGTTTTTTCCTCATAATGGAAAAGGGAGTACCCCTGTAAAAAATTAACCGTAAGGGGTGGGCCCATGATCGACGCCTCATTTTGCTCCCCTTATCACCCTCTGCATCGTGGTATAGGTGGTAACGATTTGGAGTTCACCAGAAAAAATCGCCTGTACACACATACGAACACAAGCGCTTTATATATAAGTATGTAATTTCGGAAATAAATTTGCATTTTTTTTAAACTACTTTAAATTTTGAACTCGTTTTGAGAAATTAAAAAAAAATCATTTTCAAATTTCTCTCATTTCCAACAAGATTGCCCTGTTTCGTTACGGTAAGGCGCGATTTTCGAAGCACACTTGCTAAAAAAATGGCGTCCGAATAAATTGATCCATCTTATTCAGAGTAGAGCCATCTGTGCTGCCACCTGGCTCAATTTAGCTTTTTCTAGATTTGGGCAATGGTTTTATGCTTTTTCTGAAGTCGTTTTCTAGAAGTGTAATAATAGTTGCACCAAAATTGTTGAATCGACGGTAGGCTATTATAGTTCATGAAAAGTTAGCTTTACCGAATGTTGGGTAGCTAAAATTGTTGTTTTCGAAGTCAAGATATAAATAGCCTACCATTATATGCTGCACTTGGCGTAGCCAAGACCTCCAGCTACGGGGTGGGGGCACTTTTTTGGTGAAATTTTTTGGGCAAAAATATGTGCTTTTTTTGAAAATGCTTTCCAGATCCTGATTCAGAAAAGTAAATGTGTACATTTGTATTTTTCGCTTTTATATACACACTTATTTTCCCAAAATTGGTCATTTTTGGTGAAAAATCATAATTGGAGACCATTAGAATTTTTCAAAAAATTGGTAAAAACATAGGGGGGACCATTAGGAAAAATTTTTCATTTTTCCGTTATGAGGAGGCCGCCCCCTGGTCACCCCCTCTTCCTACGTCACTGACCTGTTCTGCATTTTTTGGCTGTTCCGGATCCGATTCATGGACCTGTTCTGATCCAGCCCTAGCCATGCTGCACAAAATTGTTTAATTTTGGCGCTATTTTTTTGTGATTTTGTTGTTAAGCCTTTCCCAAATACCTAAACATTTTTTCTAGTTCTTCAAACTTACCTATTTATCTTCCTGTAATACAACAAAGGTTATTGTATAGAACAAAAATGAGTGATTCAGACGATTCTGTAAGTTCGATCCATTCTATCCTCATAACTTATTTTTTCTTTCAGGTTGTTCTCTCCGATTCAGGCTCAGATTTCGAAGAGCCGAAGAAAAAGAAAGCAAAGAGTTCACCGAAAAAGGCACCGGCGCCAAAGAAAGTCGCCCCGGTTTTTAAACAAAACGGTGGGGGTAGTAAATCGACTCCAAAAAAGGAGAAAAAGACTACTCCAAAGAAACGTAAGAATCACAAAACTACGAATAATTTTTAAAAATTTCCTAGAAAAAGAAAACGTGCCGAATGGCGACGCTGAAGATGATGCAATGGATGTGTTTTTTAACATTGATAAGCCTCACAAGCGACTCTCAATCGAGAAAATTTACCAGAAGAAATCTCAACTTGAGCATATTCTTCTTCGCCCAGATACATACATTGGCTCGATAGAATACACTGAACCAGAGGTATAAAATTAATTTTTATACAAAGTATGGTTGTCCCCCACCCTTTCTACCATTNTTCTTCTTCGCCCAGATACATACATTGGCTCGATAGAATACACTGAACCAGAGGTATAAAATTAATTTTTATACAAAGTATGGTTGTCCCCCACCCTTTCTACCATTTAGATAAGGGTTTATTCGAACCCCGAATTAAACAAAATGCTACGTCTGTGGTTCATATCTTACTTTTTATTTTAACAAGTTAAAGTAACAAAAGCTATCTTTATGTAAATTGTAGGAAATTTCCTACGACTGCAAAGATTTTCGATCAATTAGGCTGCTCGTCAGCTGTTGTAAACAGCGGTTTACGACGTTAGCTGTCACATTACACATGAAGATTACGACATTAGCTGAGTCGTAATGCATTACAACTAATGCATTATATTGTAAAACGACTCGCTGTAAACTCGTAAAGCGATTTGAATTGAGCTGTGTATTGACACGAAAACCCTGAATTTTTCATTTTTTTAAATACGCTTAATTATTGGATGTATTTAAAAAACAAAGATGGCATTCCTTATAGCTTGACGAGACGAATAAAACGACACCAATTGAGAATTATTTTGAGTTATTGAAACGAAAACTCTGATTCAGGGTTTTCGTTTCAATAACTCAAAACAATTCTCAAATTGGATCAATTTGGTGTCGTGTTGTTCATCTCGTCGAGCTATAAAGAATGCCGTCTGTGTTTTTTAAATACATCCAATAATTAAGCGTATTTTTAAAAAAATGAAAAATTCAGGGTTTTCGTGTCAATACTCCAACTAGTTCAAACGAGGTCGAGACGCCGTCTCGACTTGGTTGTAAGTCGAGACGTTTATGGTGCAGCATGTTGAAAAAGTTGTCGAAAAATCGAAACATTTTTTGACAACTTTTTCAATATGCTTGAACACACCCTTAGGGTGCGCGCTAGCCGTTCGGATATCGCATTTCAGGACGATAGCCGTTTGGAAATGCGCTAGTGTCTAGAAATAGTGCATTTTCACAATTTCTGGACTGCTAGCGTCCGGAAATTCTTATTTTCAGACGACTAAAATCGTCGTGAAATACGTTTCACGACTGCTAGCGCCGCACCCTTAGTGTCTCGACCAGCTGGTCGAGACGTTTAGCGCGCAGCCTCATATATTAGATTCGGATCTAATCTACAGGGGGCGGCAAAAATCCTGGCCTAGACGGACAAAAGTCCTGACATTTCAAAAACGTGTTTTCTCGACAATTCTGGACGAGAAAACACCTTTTCAGCGTTTTTGACAATGTCAGGATTTTTGCCGCCTAGGTCAGGACTTTTGTCCGCCTAGGCCAGGACTTTTGTCGCCCCTCACATGTGTTTCAAAATGAGAAAAGTTTGAAGCCAGCACTTTCGAAAAAAAAAATTTTTTTTAATTTTTGCAAAAATTACTTTTCTAGGGGTAATTTTATGCGAAAAATCGATTGCGCGCATTCCCGAAGCTTGAAAATGCTTCCTTGACCCTGATTCAGGGAAATAAGAGTGTGTATTGAGCCCCCTCTAAAAATTTCATATTTTCGCTTCAATACACACCCTTATTTCCCTGATTCAGGGTCAGGGAAGCATTTTCAAGCTTCGGGAATGCGCGCAATCGATTTTTCGCATAAAATTAGGGGTAGTAGGGTCATTTTTTGCAAAAATTCAAAAAAAATTTTTTTCGCTACCAACGTACCGCAATTTTACCCCCCTTTAAGAAAATACCCATTTTTACGAAAAATTACAATTTAATAACTTTTTACTTTTTAAGCCAATCAATTTAATTCCTTTTGCATATGAGAGAGGGATATCTAATCTACAATCCTACGCCAGGAAATTTTATGAAGCTTCTTATATAAAAAGTTATGATTTTTTTTCATAAAAATGTCGGATTTTCTGTCAACTTTTTTTTTAGTAAAGTTGTAGTAACTTTTTATATACGTTAGATTTTTCGTTAATTCCTTTTTTATTTTATCTATTATAACCTAAAGAACATTTCTACGCCAGGAAATTTTCTAAAAATTTAATCTCGATTTTTGATGGAATTATTAAGTTTGAAAAAACCCCGTTTTTTGACAGAAAAAATCGGAAATTTTTCGACTATCTCAAAAAGTGATAATTTTGACCTTCTATAGGTTTTTTCGGTGATAAACACTTTTTTTAGGCTATTTAGCGATGAAACAGTCCCGGCTTCAGACTTTTCTCATATTTCACGGTTTATGAAACACATGTGAGGTCATAGGGGTAAAAAAAATCGATTTTTAAAAATTTTTTCAAATCATTCCAAAAACGCTTAGAAATTGTTGGGCATAGTCAAAAACGGTAAAATATGAAGTTTTTGCGAAAAAACAAGTTCGATAAAGGTGTTTTTCGAGCCCCCCATTTCCTCTAGAAACGCTAAAAAACGCAGTTCTACACTGATTTTCAGGGTCAAACTTAATTTTTCATGCTCCGAAAATGCGCGCAATCGATTTTTCACCTAGAAATTACTCTAAAAAGTCGGTTTTTAGAAGAAAATCGAAAAAAATTTTTTTTCGATTTTTCGAGATTAGGCAATAAATGTTACGCTCCCTTTAAAATGGCCAAAAATGTGTTTTTTAAGACTTTAAAAAATTTCAAAATTCTACTTTTTTGGGACACTTTTTTGATTGCCAGACCGTCCGATCTGGAAAGTTAAGCAACGTTGGGCCCTCAGGTTCTATTCCCGAAGGATAAAATGTTGAAAAATTAAAATTTTTTTTATCAAACCTCCTAAATTCGACCTCGTAGAATGTTTGGAGCTAGTATACCTTAGTCCTGTCAACCGACAGGAGCAAAAATGAAAAAAAATTTTTTTTTGAATTTTTTTAACAAGTGACCCTTTAGGGGTAATTTTATGCGAAAAATCGAT
Organism: Acrobeloides nanus; assembly: GCA_900406225.1. Lineage (NCBI taxonomy): Eukaryota > Metazoa > Nematoda > Chromadorea > Rhabditida > Cephalobidae > Acrobeloides > Acrobeloides nanus. Next base: position 24,159 of record OZJO01012174.1, on the reverse strand, counting down.
TGCGCGCATTCCCGAACCTTAAAAACGCTTCCTTGACCCTGATTCAGGGAAAGAATCGGTATATTGAAGCGAAAATCAACCGATTCTTTCCCTGAATCAGGGTCAAGGAAGCGTTTTCAAGGTTTGGGAATGCGCGCAATCGATTTTTTGCATAAAATTACCTCTAAAGGGTCACTTGTTAAAAAAATTCAAAAAAAAATTTTTTTCATTTTTGTCCTGTCGGTTGACAGGACTAAAGTATACTAGCTCCAAACATTGCTGTAGGCAGGATTTCTCGACGGCGCGCCGACACTTGCGGACGAACTACGGACTCGGATCCGTGGATTCTGTACTATAATATAGCAATAAATCGCCGCGTATGGCTTTATCTTGCTAGAAAAAACCGTTTTCGATGAAATTTTTTTCAAGAGAGTGTAAGAGGCGCTCAGGAATATGATGGCGCAGTTAACTTTTTGAATAGAGCAGGTTTTCGTGTCGATAATCATCTTTTTCAACTCAGGGCATGCTGAAAATTTTTAAAAATCGCCTTATTTACCCCCCAATTAAGCGCGGATTCGCCTGTTTACACTTCTACGGAAGTTTTCCTACACGTTTATTAATAAGAACTACATAAATTTTCTCAACCGGGAATCGATTCCCCTACACGGGGAATCGATTCCCGGTTGAGTTGGACGAAAAAAATTTCCCTGCTTCTCTATCCCACTACATCCCAAAATCGACTTTTTCGTCAAAACACACCCTTACTGAACTTTTCATCGAAAAATAACACCGAAAATCGATTCCCCACTCTGAAAAACCCCCGGAAACACATTGCTGCCCTTTCCACGACTCAAGCCTGCGAAAATCGAATTTTTGGTCAAAAATCGAATTCTTGCAAAAAATTCGAATTTCGCAGGATTGAGTCCTGGGAAGGGCAGCAACGTGTTTCCAGGGGGTTTTTCGGTGCGGGGAATCGATTCCCGGTGTTATTTTTTGATGAAAAGTTCAGGAAGGGGTGTTTTGACGAAAAAATCGATTTTGGGATGTAGGGGGCTAGAGAATCAGGGAAATTTTTTCGTCCAATTTCACTGAGAATCGATTCCCCGTGCAGGAAAGCCCCGTAGAAGAGTAAACAGGCGACCCATAAACTTTTTTTGGACCCCTAAACTGCAATTGAATCATTTTATTCTATACAAAGTGAAAAATTCAAGGTTATAAAGCATGTCATAATTGAAATGGATGACAATCAATTAGTTTCTCCAATCAAATAATTCAGATCCGTAATGTCGACATCGAACAATTCAAATACTCGAGCAATGACAAAAGCATCTCTTTTAGAGTCCAAGACTATTTAAAAGAATATTTTTATGATGCCTCATTTTAGATAAAACAAGGGTTAAAGTAAAAATTCGGCACTATAACTTTCGCCACGTAATTTTTGCCACGATAACTTTTGCCACTTTCGTGTCACTAAACATATTTATTGCAAATCAAGCAACTCTGAAATTATTCTGTCGCAGAAAGTGAAATTCCATTGCACAATTTTTGACGTCACGTCCGTCATGTGCCCGTGGGCACATCTTCTAAACGGCAGAAGGTCATTTCAATCAGTTTTTTCTCTTTGATAAGTTCGACAGCAAAGCCAGACACATTGAAATTTTTATTCAAAAATAAATCAAAATTTCAATGTGTCTGGCTGTCGAACTTATCAAAGAGCAAAAACTTTTGAAATAACCTTCTGCCGTTTAGACTACCAGACATGTGACGTGTGTCCGGTATGTGCCGTGCACATGTTCCGTCACATGTGCCAACTTCAACATGTTACGTGCCCATGGGCACATGTGCCGGCACATCACACTTGGACACATGTGCCAGGTGTGACGTGCCGGCACATGTCACCGTGCCGGCACGTCACACAACTTCTGAATAGAAGTTAGTCAATAAAATGTATTCTCAAAGTGTATGCTCATTATAAATCATTGTTTTATGTACATATTTGAGATAGTAGGCAAAAAGAGGTGTGTCAAAAATACCCTAAGCTGGCGAAAGAGCTAGCCTACCTTAGTCTTGCCTCTGATTGACTACTATTCTCTTGAGTCGATAATGTTATGAATAAAAATATTCCTGGAGCCTTATGACATCACAAAATATTTAACATCACACATTTCCGTCACACTACATTAGATCAGTATCAAGGAATTGTTTTCAAGATTCGGCTACTTGCTAAAGACGATCAATTAAAAATTCAAGCCTTAATGTACTGAGTGTTCAAGATGAATAAAGCAACTCTTAAAAATTCATCAATCTAGCATGTTCAAAATTCTGGCATTATGGTTTTTAGACCGACATAGGGGTCGAAAATTTGGTATTACCACCATAGTTGAATAGGGGGAGGGTTCATTTATTTCGCATGGTTTTACCCCTATATAGACTGTTTTGGCACAAAACAATTTTCGACCGAGAATGACCTATTATCTGGACCCTCTTTAAGTTTTGTTGCTATATTATGATATAAATAAATGCTACAATTCGTTGTTTATTTGATCATATTTCTGATTATATTTAAGCATTTTGTCTGTTACCAACTATCTCTGCATCGGTAAATGTGGATATAAACCCTGTTTTCTGAAATCTACGAAAAAAGAAGCCCATGCTGCCACCTTCTTTCAAGAAGCAAGACTTCCAAGAAAGGCGGTCTTTTCTTATTTATGAGCCCAAGAATATGGAACGTTCAAGAAAGTGGAATTTGAAACAAAAGTCCGAAACCATATCACACTGGTTCACGAAGTTCCGACAAGTTTGCCAGCAACATTTCCGAGATCATCATTTGGTTGGGCGGTAGTGGCTGAAGTTGACGAAAGTTTCATTACACCAAGGAAAGGACAACGTGGAAGACGCATGCGAAGACTCAATTGGTGACTTTTTTGGCGCCATAGAACGCGGTTCCAACATTTTGTACTTGGGTCTTTGCCGAAGAAGAACCACAATTACAAAAATCTTGAGGAGTTCTAAATTAGCGAGTAAGTCGATATAAAGTTAGCATTAACTCAAAAAACTTCTGTGCTAACAACCAAACCCAATCTACCAAAATTTTCCTGCGATTCTGATCTACAAATTTTGTCAAGACCACTTGCTACTTTATTATTGTTGAACTGACTACATAAATAAGAACTACATAAATTTTCCAACTTTGTGCGCAAATTAATTAACGTTTAAACAGGTGCTAGAGACTAACATTTTTCTTACATGAAGTAAAAATTGTCAAACATTGCTGTATGCAGGATTTCTCGATGGCGCGCCGACACTTGTGGACCTGGGTCTGCGGGTTCTGTACTATAATATCAGGTATAGCAATAAATCGCCGCGTATGGTTTTATCTTGCTAGAAAAAACCGTTTTCGATTAAATTTATTTCAAGAGAGTGTAAGGGGGCTTACGAATATGATGGCGCAGTTAACTTTTTGAAGCAGGTTTTCGTGTCGAGGTAATTCTATGCGAGAAATCGATTGCGCGCACTGCCAAATTGTGAAAACGCTTCCTTGACCCTGATTCAGGGAAGAAATCGGTGTATTGAAGCGAAAATGAATTTAAATAAATTTAATTTTCGCTTCAATACACCGATTTCTGAATCCGGGTCAACGAAGCTTTTTCAAGGTTCGGGAATGCGCGCAATCGATTCCCCGCCTAGAAAAATCTAAGAATCGACGATTTTCTCATTAAAAAAATGTTTGATTTTTGCTTCAATACACCCACCCCATTCCCTGAATCAGGATCAAGGAAGCGTTTTCACAATTTGGCAGTGCGCGCAATCGATTTTTCGTATAGAATTACCCCTAAAAATGATCGTTTTAGAAAAAAAATTTTTGGAAAAATTTGCACCCCTCCCCCTTGAAGTTACCTTAAAAAATTTGAAGTTGATCATACCTCGTACATTCCACAATGTTTGTGCCATCAAATAAACCATCTCATATTCAGTTAATTGTAAAGATTTTATTGGTTTCACAAGAAGCTCTTACATTTTGTGTATATGTGGAATCCATAGTCTAAAGTGAATCCATAGTCTATAGCCATCTAAACAACCTTTTCCCCCTCTTCTCCGACCTTTTTTAGGTCGACGCGTTCGAAATTTTTTTGGTGAAAATCCTTATATTTAAGCAAAAATTCAACTCCGCAGGTAAAAAAATTTTTTAATAGCTGTGAATGCTCAGAAAATTATGATTTTTGGTTCAAAAATGGAAAAATTTGTTCATTTTTGGTTTAAAAAAATAATAATGTGGGACTATTAGTGCTTTTGAAGTGACCAACCCGATCGCTCCGATGTCGAGTTGGGCTCTATTTTTGAACTTTTTGCCGGATTGGTTAGAGGGGAGACCCCTGGGTACACGCAGTATCTGGTGTTAAATATTCTATTTATAGTTTCGGTACTTTTGTAAAAATCGAAAAAAGTTATGAACGTTAATATATTTAAATCTTTTGGCCAACTTTATTAAGCCGTGGGAGGGGGGGGGGGGGGGGGGATTTTCTATGCGAGAAATCGATTGTGCGCATTGAAAAATCATGAAAACTCTTTTTAACAATTTTTTCAGTTTTTAATTTTTTCAATTTTGGAGTATATACCTAATAGGATGATACCCCCGGCTGCGCCGGGGAATACCCACCCTTTGACCTGCAGCCTAAGGTCACAATAGGATGATACCCTCCGGCTGAGCCGAGGAATGCCCACTCTTTGACTGCAAATTTGGTCAAAAACTCGCAAAAGTCCAGTTCTTTGCCCCACCCTGTACAATGTGTAACTGTCTAGAAAAATTGAAGGTATACTAAATATGCTTAGGAAAATAGTGTGCGAAGAAAAAATGTTTTACTAAAAAAGGATGAGAGCACATAATGTTTTTATAAATTGAGGATAAATTTTAAAAGATATTTTTTAAGGGATAAATTTTAAGTTTTCGAAATAATGATTCGTGGCCAAAACAATATGATATAATAAAAACAGTTACACACAATTGAGAAAAAACAAGATTAAATGCAAACGTGATCGAAACGAAAAAGTGTTTTTGTTCGGAGATGCGTCGGAATGAAGTTGTATGGGGTTTTTGGACCCGCTGAATTGATTCCCGGTGTTATTTTCCATGTGCAAGTTCAGGAAGTGCGACTTTTGGATGGGCCTCTGATAAGATATTGGGTTGTTCAGAAAGTTCTCAGACTTTTTACATGAATTTTTAAATGAATTGCGCGAAAGACCAAAATATATTTTAAAAATTTCATCAACAAAACTTCTATTTTGCCTGAATTACAATAAAAAGTCATTTATTGACACAATTGACAAATCAAAAAAATTTCAAAATGCGATTTTAACAAATGTGCGGAAGATCCTTGTGCGGAAAATCCGTGCGGATTTTTTTTGTGCGGTGCATTTGTTCCTATTGCCATGGATGTTCTCTGTAACAGTTGTCTGTGACGAAATGTGCGGTGAAGGTTTTCTTAGCTCGCAACGCCTTATTCCCCATCCCTGAGCTCCATGACCGCCACACCCCAGGCTCCTCCCCCTATATTCGACCCTTCTCCTTACGCCACTGCATTTACTCTAGAATTATTAGTAGTTAGTGTAAAAAGAACATTTGGTGTATGAGATTTTCGAAATATGCCTAACAATCTACTTAAATACATCTTAACATAATGCTTATACGGTTTGACCACATATAAGATCATAAATGATTCACCAGGCCCATGAAAATTGATCAAAAGCATAACAATATTACAATAATAACTAGTAGACTGGATTCCAATTATCACACTAGAGTATATGACTATAAAAGGTACAAGTAAAAAAAGAGCGATAAAACACATTTGAAGAAAGAGTACAAGTGCTAAGGTAATATTCATTTGATAAGTTTTTGGGTGCACCTGTGATTTGAGACCGCGAATTTTTTTGAAGAATATAATATATATAGAAAGAACTAAAATACAAACAAGCAATATAGCAATAGGATACAAAATTTTAATTGTTATTAAAGAGTCATAGCAATATGGAGAATCAGTGCAACCTCCTGTAGAAGGCTCTAGGGCAATAATCTTTTCCATAACTGGGTTTTCTTGCGCGGCATTCTGTCTTATTTCCTCTATATGCCATAGACCATCATTGAACGCGAAAATTAGTGCTGGTACTAAAAAATGAATATTTTACATTCAAACAACACCAACGTTTTTTAGCCAATATGTGTACCGACCAAAAAAATCTATAAATTTTTTTTCCAAAAACTCCTCTCCCCACCCCAAAACTTGGGGGAAGAGTGGGCTCAATACACTGCATAAACTTACTATTAATATAAATAACAACTATTAAATAACTAATCGTGAAAGAAACGAATACATTTTTATTATTTTCTAAATACCAATAAATCTTGGTACTAAAAAAAATCTGCACTATACGATAGACTAGCCCATAGACAAGCGAATGCAATAAACTAGCAACGATTAAGTATACAATCCCTACACCAATCCAAGCAGATGCAGCTCCAACCTTCCAAATTCCTTCTGAGTAAATGAAAACATACGGTAAAAGGACTATAGGTTGCCATATGGTTATGACAACGTCGAGGAAATAGGTCCAAAGAATCTGTGCAAACATGATGTATTTGTAAGTGTTCATCTCTATCGTGGATTTTTTCAGCACTACAAATGAGGTGAAAGCAAATACGAGAGTGTTCAAAATAAAACATGTGTACTGTATTATACTAATAATGTGAGCCAACTCAGGGTGATATAAATCTTCAAGAGTAAAAGCAGAGTGATTGAGTACCATTGTCCGGATAATGACAAATTTTTGGCTACAGCTCTCTAAAATTTAGTCCTTATCTTAAATCAGACTTCGTGAAAAGTGAAACTATGGATCAATAGTCAGGCGACAATTTTTGAAGAGTCTTGGATTTTGCTCAAAACAACTTTTTAATATTTTTTTAGACTAGTTAATAACAGTTATGGCCATTTTGGTATATGTTTCAAGAGTTTTGACCGAACTATAACCCCAGGAAGTTGATGATATATTAAAGGTCACCAATTCACGTTATCGGGTATATGTCACTAAAACCTGCATATCTCTTGAAGGTTAAATCCGATTCTGGCGAGCGACCACTTATTTTTTAGGGCATGTAAAGCCCTTAATTTATACCACCAAGCTCTTTTGAAAAATTCCAAATTTCGGGTGTTATGAGCGTAACTGTATAATATAGTTAAATTTGGTATACCTATAAAGATTGGTCTCTAGTTCAACACCGACCCTGGCTTGAAGGGTCGAGTTGCATATCAAAAATTTTGCCAGGTCACTACCTTTCACGTGGTATGTCGCTTTATGTGCGAAAATGTGATTTGACTTTGTTTATCGCGTTTTTACGTGGGGCTAGCTATACACATTAAACAGAAAGTGTTGTATTTAGCTGGTTTTTGCGTTTCTGGCACTAATTTGAAGGTTTCAAGAGATATGCAGGTTTTAGTGACACATGCCCGACAACGTGAATTGGTAGCCTTTAATATTCGTCAACTCTCTGGGGCTATAGTTCGGCCAAAACCCTCTAAACATATACCAAAATGGCATAAACGTTATTAACTAGTCTAAAAAAATAAAAAGTTATTTTGAGCAAAATCTAAGACTCTTCAAAAAATTGTCGCCAAGGCAATTCCATTTTTTCACGAAAGTCTGATTTAATATATTAGATATTTTCACCTGTTTTAACATGAATTAATTTGCCCACAAGCTACGTGGTGCCAATCGCTTGGATCCGCCTTCAATAATACGCTGCCACTTACGACACATACGCATACAGAGCTCCAAATCACCTCGTGTGACGTTCGCTCCCAAATTTCTGCGAGAGCCAATTTTGTTGAAATCCTTGATCTAAGAAAAAAACCAGCGCCGCAGGCGAAAATTGCCTGCAGCGAAAAATTGGCTAGAGCAGGTTTTCGTATCGATAATCAACTTTTATCAACTCAGGCATGCGGAAAATTTAAAAAAATATTGCCTTATTTCCCTTCAAAACAGCGCGGATTCGCCTGTTTACACTTCTACGGGTGGTTTTCCTACACGGAGAATCGATTCCCAGTGGAATTGGACGAAAAAAATTGCGCTGCTTCTCTAGCCCCCTACATCCCAAAATCGATTTTTTCGCCAAAACACTCCCTTCCTGGACTTTTCATCGAAAAATAACACCGGGAATCGATTCCCCGTACCGAAAATCCCCGGAAACACATTGCTGCCCTTTCTACAACTCAAGCCTGCGAAAATTGAATTTTTTGCAAGAATTAGATTTTTGGCCAAAAAATTCTAATTTCGCAGGATTGAGTTCTGGAAAGGGCAGCAAGGTGTTTCCGGGGGTTTTTCGGTGCGGGGAATCGATTCCGATGTTATTTTTCGATGAATAGTTCAGGAATGGGATTTTTGGCGAAAAATTCGATTTTGGGGTGTAGGAGGCTAGAGAAGCAGGGAAATTTTTTTCGTCCAATTCCACTGGGAATCGATTCCCCGTGTAGGAAAACCATCCGTAGAAGTGTAAACAGGCGAGTCCGCGCTGAATTGGAGGGAAATAGGGCGGTATTTTTGGAACCTTTGATTGGAACCTAAACTGCAATTGAACCATTTTATTCTATACAAAGTGAACATTTCAAGGTTATAAAGCTTGTCATAATTGAAATGGATGACAATCAATTATTTTTTCCAATCATATAATTCAGACTCCGTAATGTCGCAATCGAACAATTCGAATATTCGAGCAATGACAAAAACATCTCTTTTAGAGTCCAAAACTATCTAAAAGAATACTTTTATGATGCCTCATTTTAGATAAAAATGGGTTAAAGTAAAAATTCGGCACTATAACTTCCGCCACGAATCTCGCCACGCTAACTTTCGCCATGTAACTTTCGCCACTTTCGTGTCAATAAACATATTTATTGCAAATCAGGCAACTCAATTATTCTGTCGCAGAAAGTGAAATTCCATAGCATAATTTTTGAGTTACCTGAGTTGCAATAAATATGTGTATTGAGGCGAAAGTTATAGTTTTTTTAGCAACGTGGCGAAAGTTGCCGTGGCGAACATGAAACGTGGTGAAAGTTATAGTGCCAAAAATTCTGATTAAAAGGGTTTTCCTTTCTGCTAGGACTTTTTTACCCCGTCCCATCACTACTCCTCTATATACTTTATTATTTTCAATTAATTTGGTCAATTTGACTAAACGGTTGGCATAATTAACCATCCCCATCTCATGGACATAATAATTATGCATTTCATGATTGATTTGTTCGGAGACCTCTTCTGCTACTAATCTTGCGTTTTCTGATAGATTTTCAAGATCTAAATAATCTTGAAATTATCTTTAAAAATTTGAAGTTGATCATACATTGTACATTCCACAATGTTTGTGCTATCAAATAAACCATCTCATATTCAGTTAATTGTAAAGATTTGATTGGTTTCATAAGAAGCTCTTGCATTTTGTGTTTATGTGGAATCCATAGTCTAAAGTGAATCCTTCGTCTATAGCACACCTAAACAACCTTTTCCCCCTTTTCTCCGACCTTTATAGGTCGACGCGTTCGAAATTTTTGTGTGAAAATACTTATATTAAGCAAACATTCAACTCCGCAGGTAAAAAATTTTTTAATAGGCGTTTTCCAGCTGTGAGTGCTCAGAAAATTACGATTTTTGGTTCAAAAATGGAAAAATTTGTTCATTTTTGGTTTAAAAATAATAATAATGTGGGACTATTAGTGACTTTGAAGTGACCAACCCGACTGCTCCGATGTCGGGTTGGTCTCTATTTTTGGACTTTTTGCCGGATTGGTTGGGGGGGGGGAGACCCTGGGTACACGCGGTATCACTACTCCTTCTACCCTCCCCTTAATGACGCCACTAAGAAAAAAAATCTTACTGATAATATTTTTCAGAAGTCGCTTTATGTGTGTAGAAATGTGATCTAAGTTGATCAAACTGTGACAAATCATGTGCAGTTTCATTATCGTGCAATAATCTCAAATCATCAAAAGAATTTCCAAAATATTTAGCCGAAGAGTAGTGCCGTTCGAGTTGGACAACTAACTTCCATGAATTTTTAAACAATAAAAACTAAAAACTTTTTATTCAAATTTTGTTTAATAACTAAAACAATGGTCCAAATTTTACCTTGTCTTTGTTATCCAGCGTAGAAAATTTTTCACAATGCATCAACATTTTTGCAAAAGCAACCATAACTTTTGAGTGAAACATGTATAAAGTATAAAGATCAAATTCGTGTGCCATTGTAACAGTTCCTTTAGGACTAATTTCTTCATAAAATTGAGCAAATCCATAGCTTAGTCGCTGCATTCTCGTAAACATAGCTCTTGTATATAATTCATTATCTATCGGCTAAATTTCAAAATGATTTAAAGGACCAGTCCAGTCAGTTACAACCATATGAAAAAATGATACAGTCGAAAAGATCATGAAAAATGGAGCATTTTTTGTTTTTACGGAATGTTCTGAATCGTTGTAGTTTTCGGGATAATTGCGTTTGAAATTTTGAATTTGTTACAAGCTCTTCGTTATAATACACAAACTTTTTTGAATTTTTTGCGGAAAAATCGATTTTTGCATCAATTTTTAAAATTTTTATAAAATGAACATTGTAGCAATTTTTTATAGCTAAATGAGACGAACAAAATGACATCAAAATTATCGAATTTGAACGTTGTTTTGGATTATTAAAACGAAAACCCTGATTCATGTTTTCGTTTCAATAACCCAAAACAATGTTCAAATTGGATAATTTTGGTGTCATTTTGTTCGTCTCATTTAGCTATAAAAAATTGCTACAATGTTCATTTTATGAAAATTTAAAAAATTGATGCAAAAATCGATTTTTCCGCAAAAAATTCAAAAAAGTTTGTGTATTACAACGAAGAGCTTCTCACAAATTCAAAATTTCAAACGCAATTATCTCGAAAACTACAACGATTCAGAGCATGCCGTAAAAACAAAAAATGCTCATGATCTTTCCGAATATATCATTTTTTCATATGATTGTAACTTACTGGACTGGTCTTTTAACTCCTTAATGCCGGCTGTCCCACCGGTGGGACAAGATTTTGAAAGCTGTATATCTCCTCCAATATAAATCGGATCTCCATAATTTTTTCTGCAAATGAAAGATCCAGATAGGAACTATAAAAAAAGTCCTATATGAAATTTTGATACAACCTTTCCTATACCTTTTCCAATACCCTTGAAAAAGGTATGTTTTCGCATTTTTCAGAAAATCGGCTCCCATTTTGCCGAAAAGGGTCAAAAAAATTTAATTTGGTCTGGATTAGCTTAAAATGAATAAAAACTAAGAGAAAAACGAAAAAAAAATTTTTTTCTAAAGTGCCATTTTTCTGTACGGGCACGTCTAAAACGCTATATTGAAGGCCTGGTATCTCGACAAATATGTGCTATATCAAAAATCTGATACACGCATTTTGTAGATCAGCATTGGTTCTCTATAAACGAAAAAAAAAATTATCAAAATTGGATTTTCATACCCCGAAATAAAGGCTTTGAAAAATCTTTAACAAAAAAAATTTTTTTTACGAAAAATACACAATTTTCAAAATTCATTATCTCAAAATCCTGAAGTCGCAGGACATTAATTTTTTTTAAATCGCTCATATATTAAAATAATATCCTACAGTCAAATTTTTTCGAAAATTTTTTTCTGTGAGCCTATAGAATTTTTTTAAGGTTTTGACTTCAAAGCCTCGCAGCTCTTAAGGGGGAACTCGGAAAAATTTTTTTTTGACTTTTTGGCATTAGAATAATTTATTCTAACGTAAAATAAACTTTTTTTCGAAAAAAACCGCAGCATCATATAGCCGGCATTAAGGGGTTAAACAAAAAAAAATTGTTTACCTCGTCTAATATTTTTCTAATTGTCTTTTCTAGAATTGTTAAATCTAGCTTTATTTTTACAACAGATTTAGAGTCAACTTTTTTGTCGAGCAATAAATTTCTGGTGTTAGAAATAAGTTGTGATTCTGATTGGATAGTATTTTTTAAATCTTCCTCGTTGTCTAAAAAACCCTTTTAAATATTAAACGCGCTATGTGTGTCTGTTTGTGCTATCTCAGGCTCCCTAAGTCCATTTCTTACACCAATCGATAGAGCTCGGTGAGAGAAGAAAAATGACACCCCAATCATGGGGGTACCCTTCAAGATAAATTTTTTAGCCCCTTATCATGTTTTAACGTAAGATATAATACAATTTTATCGACGTGTAAGAATTTATCCTCATGGCCGAGTGGCTAAAACTCCCGGCTTATATAAATTGTTTGCAAGTTCGATTCCCAGCGGAAAGTAAATTTACCTTACTCGCAGCACTCGTGAGTGAAGTATAGATCCCCTCTTACTGTTGACCCTCCCTAAGGCATACTAAAATATAAACTCAGAAACTGTATATAAGTTACGGATAATGAATTTATATGTCCCCATACTACATGGCAGATCCTAGAATGCGCAGTATAACACTCCCCTGAAGTGGACTGTCATATTCCGTATTATAGATTTCGCATGAGTGTTGCTCGGTATGTCTATAGTGTTTTGTAATTCATTTTAATAGAAAATTTCGGAGCTAGTGCCAAATGGCTACCCACAAAGACAAAAATTGAGATTTGCTCCCGAAAATCATAACAGAAAACATAAAAACCATGAAATTAATTAAAAACAAACAAATTTTTATCATCTACAGTTGCGGAAAAAAGTCTTGCTGCCCCCTAAAGAGGGGGGTGCATTTTGTGACCATTTTGGAGAACGAAAATTTTTTCGTAAAAATTACCCTACTACCCCTAATTTTATGCGGGGAATCGATTGCGCGCATTGCCGAATTGTGAAAACGCTTCCTTGACCCTGATTCAGGGAAGGAATCGGTGTTTTAAAGCGAAAATCAAATTTTGATTTTTTCCCCCTGAATCAGGGCCAAGGAAGCGTTATCACAATTCGGCAATGCGCGCAAAGCTAAGGGGCGTATTTTATAGGGGTAGTAGGGTAATTTTTACGAAAAAATTTTCGTTCTCCAAAATGGTCGCAAAACGCACCCCCCCCCTCTTTAGGGGGCGGCAAGACTTTTTTCCGCAACTGTAGATGATACAAATTTGTTTGTTTTTAATTAATTTCATGGTTTTTATGTTTCTATTATGATTTTCGGGAGCAAATCTCAATTTTTGTCTTTGTGGGTAGCCATTTGGCACTAGCTCCAAAATTTCTAAAATAGCTTCTTCCCCCTCCCTCTGGGAGCGAAGCGCTCGGTTCTCTGGCTTTAGATCTTTATTTAGCTAAAATAATACATTTGTGGAATATTGTATATTGCCAACCAAAATTTTACCTTGTTCTAAACACATTCCAACTTGTTTACATTTTTCAAATCTACAAAATTTGCATAATCTCTTTTCATTTAGTTGCCTTGTTAAATTACAATCTTGTGTTCCACGCATGCATATATAAGATCTATTTGCTTGTATGGAACGTCGAAAAAATTCTGCACATGCTCGACATGAATTGATCTAAATCAAGTGTTCAAGTATGTAGTCTTGAAGTGAGTATTGGGGTAGGTTCTCCCACACATGCGATTTTTAGCGAAAAATTTTTTAAAAAAGGGGTAAAATTTTTATTAGAAAATGGGTTTTTAACTTGGTGCACTCCATAGGTTTTTGTCTACGACCTGCATTAGTTGATAAACTTTGAAAATACGGGTGAGTCAAAAAAGAGGCAATTTTTGTAATTTTTACATGAATTTAGGACCAAGTTTTTTCTAATTTTTTAGAAACGACTCCTATATGAGTAATTTTATGCAGGGAATCGATTGCGACCATTCCCAAGCCTTGAAAACGCTGCTCTGACTCTGATCTCCAACGTTTAGATCATTTTCGCATCGAAAATAAAATTCGATTTTTCGATGGAAATCAGTGTAAGGAAAGCATCTTCAAGGCTCGGAAATGCGCGCAATCGATTCCTCGCATAAAATTACCCCTACAGAAATCTTTTCTAAAAAAATCTCGGTCAAAAATTCATGTAAAAATGATTAAAATTGCCATTTTTTACTCATTCTGTAAAAATTAGGCATACTTGAAGATGAAGACCTTTAGTTTTTGCTCCACATATAAGACAAGGCTCAATCTTATTTTCCAATAAACTATTTTCCATTATAAACTATTAATAAGTTAAAAATGAGTAAGTCAGAAATAAAATGTGTAGACAATGATGAAAAGTTATCATGGGTACACATTTGACACAAAAGTTCCTTTTTGAAGGCACAAAATGTGTTTGAATAAGAAAATCGATAGTGTAAATAGAATTTTAATCGATGAAGAAACTATCAAAAGACAAACAACTTATGCATTAAAGGACTAGGCCAGTCAATTACAATCCTATGAAAAAAAGATGTATTCGTAAAGATCATGAGAAATTGAGCATTTTTTGTTTTTACGGCACCCTCTGAATCGTTTCCCTCATCGAGATAAATGCATTTGAAAATTTGAATTCGTGTACATGTTTTCGTTGTAATAATCAAACTTTTAAAATTTTTTTTGTTTGAAAATCGTGAAAAAATAGCATCAATCGATAGAGAATTTATGCTGAACAAATTTTCTAATTTAAATTTGTGTTAAAAAATATTTTTTCCGATCAAAAATGCAAAATAAATTTAAATTTTTGAATTTTTGTATATTGAAACGAAAACCCTGCATGAATTTAAACATTTTGCATTTTTGAACGGAGAAAATAATTTTTTACGCAAACTTAAATTAGCAAAATTGTTCAGCATAAAATTCTCTGTCGGTTGATGCTATTTTTTCACGATTTTTCCGCAAAAAATTCAAAAAAATTTGATTATTACAACGAAAACATGTACACGAATTCATATTTTCAAATGCATTTATCTCGATGGGAAAAACGATTCAGAAGATGCCGTAAAACAAAAAAATGCTCAATTTTTCATGATCTTTACGAATATATAATTTTTTCGTAGTCACAGTCCCACCCCCAAACCTACGAAAACTGCTAACACGCTCGCGTCCATATGAGCCAAAAACCTGCCACCTCACGCGAAAAACCTGCGAAATATGCCTACAAAACACCATAGGCAGCTGTAAACTTAGGGGGTGTGTCTACCGCCTAGACTGCCAATGTGGAGACTTCTACATTGGACAAACAGCGGGCGAGTTATAGCACAGAATTGACACTCATTTTACGGCTTTAAGAAACCCCCTTACAAAATCAAATACCAATAACGCCTTGGCTAGACACGTGAGAACCGCTAAACATCATAGGGATCAATCCACCCCAAAAGTTCGTATTACTATTTTGGAAAAAGGGCTTATAAGGGGATATGACCGAGTTATAGCAGAAGCTGCCTACATCAAAAACCAAAAACCGCCACTGAACGGTAAGGAGGAAATGGAAGGAATCGAGCTGTTGCTCTTCTAAACTTCGCCTGCACTAGTTTCTTTGCCATTTCTTTCTTGTATTTCTTCTCTTATATTGGGTTGTTCCAAAAGTTTTTATACTTCACTTTTGACACTTTTCACTTTTTTATTTCTTCAAAAAAAGTGTAAAAGCCTAGTGGAAAAACTTTTGGAACAACCCAATACGTTTTTGCTTCACTTGCACTTATTGTACTTTTGCGAACCATGAACCTGTTGCACAAAAGTGAAAGGAAAATTTGTAAAGTGCAAATTGTAGCCTTTAATGCACTAAAACTGTAAAGTATACTTTACACTTTTCATTTTTCATTCACACTTTTTCAGGAAAAAGTGACGGATCAAAGATTGCTCGTCATTTTTTCACTGAAAAAGTGAAAAATGAAAAGTGTAAAGTTCGCACTTTACGGTTTTTAACTGCATTATTTGCTTCACTTTTCACTTTTCGTTTTGTGCAACAGGCCCCTGCATTGTTCTTAGTAAACTATTTCACGCTAATTTTGACGATTTTATGTTATTCCTGTACTGTAATTTGTTTTTTAGACCTGAAGAAGGAGTTAAACTCCGAAACGTTGTTCAATAAAGAATATTATTCGTGCCACCGCATTACACAAAGGCTACACCCAAAAATCGCTCAAATTTCGTCGAAAAAATGCGTCTTCCAAGTGCCTCACTTCATGAAGATATAATTTTTTCATAGGATTGTAACTGACTGGCCTGGTCCTGCGGCATAGAAACATGGAGAATCATTACACCCTCTTATAGAAGGCCCTAGGACAATAATCTTTCCAATAACCGAATTTTTTGCACGAAATTCTGTCTCATTTCCTCGGTATGCCATAAAGCACTATTGAAAAAAACATTAGTGATGGTACTAAATAATGAATATTTTACATTCAAACTACATCAACGTTTTTTAGCCAATATGTGCGCCGACAAAAAAAGAAATTTATTCAAAAGTTGAATAAGCTATGTATGGTTCTTATACAAGCTCAAAAGGGCGCCTCTTGGAGCACTTTTTCGCTAGACTTCTAAGAATCTTACCACCTGTTTCTGTTCTGACCACCCGAGAAAAAGTTGACTCGAGATATTGGTCGAAGTGCATTCGAGAACATCTGCCAGAGTGCTTCTTGTAGCTTTGAGTGGAATCAACTTTTCAGACTTTCTTGAAAAAATCGAAAATTTGGAATTAGCAAAAAGTCCATTGTCTGACTGGCATCCTGCCCCACCGACATCGACAATCATAAACCTGCACTCCCCATCTACAACTGCTAACATGGTGAGAGAGAAAAAACATTAATAATTGAAGAAAGCAGGCACTGATCTTGTGGGTTTCTATAAAAAATGACAATATTTACATCTAGGATATTGTTCTATCGAAACTTAACACACACCAAAATTTTGAATAAACATTACTATGCCACCCCCCCCCTCCGTCGAGAAGGCACGCCGACACTTGCGGACAAACTTTTGCGGATCCGACATAAAAAATAAAATTCATCATCATTTTATGCATGTTTTAATGATACTTTTTTAAAACGTTAGAGCAATCCGCAAAAGTTTGTCCACTAGTGTCGGTGCGCCTTGAAAATATGTGTCAGTCCGCAAAAATTTTGTTTAATATGTGTCGGTCCGCAAATGTCTGGAGGGTATTGCACAAAAGTAAAAGAGCAAAAGTTCGTTGGCAATTTTTACTTCATGTAAGAAAATCTTAGACTTTTAGACTTCTAGCACCTGTTTAAGCGTTAATTAATTTGCATGTTAGAAAATTTATATAGTTTTTATAATACAGGGTGCGAGATGAAAAAGCAACACTTGATTTTTTTGCGTTTTAATAACATTTTTTCAACAAATTTATTTTTCACGTACTCCTTTTCCATTTTCATGCGCTCTAATTATGGCAGGTCTCAATTCATTCATTTTAAAACTAAAAACAAAATTTTATATGAAATTTGTTGAAAAAAACAATGAAAACGCAAAAAAATAAAGTGTTGCAGTTTCATCTCACACCCTGTAAAATATTCGACTATAATATACAGAACGGAGACGTATAACTTTCTGCTATAAAGAAAGTTAAAAAAAGACGCTTAAATACCAGTCTATTTTTCGGAGAAATGATGTCATGTGATAGAGCACGAAAATTGGAGTATTTTTTTATTTTGGGCTAATGGAAAATCTAACAGTATTATCGAAAAATTTTTGCCCCTCCCCTATCCCTGCACTCCGCTACGCGGCACTAGGACGACCATCATCCGTTCGTTGTCTTCTTGTTTGCTGTTTGTTCATGACGTTTCGGTGACTTTTCTATGATGGATGTCCTTGGTGACGGTTGTCTTAGTGCCCGCGACGCCTTATTCCCCATCCCTGAGCTCCATGACCGCCACACCCAGGCCCCTTCCTCCCATATTCGACCCTTCTCTTTATGCCACTGCATTTACTCTAGAATTATTAGTAGTTAGTGTAAAAAGAGCATTTTGTGTATGAGATTTTCGAAATATGCTTAACAATCTACTTAAATACGTCTTAATATAATGCCTATATGGTTTGACCACATATAAGATCATAAATGATTCACTAGGCCCATGAAAATTGACCAACAGAAAAACAATATTACAATAATAACTAGCAGAACGGATTCCAATTACCATACTAAGGTATAAGACTATAAAAGGTACAAGTAAAAAAAGAGCGATAAAACACATTTGAAGAAAGAGTACACGTGCTAAGGTAATATTCATGTGATAAGTTTTTGGTAGCACTTGTGATTTTAGATCGTGAATTTTTTTGAAGAATATAAGATATATAGAAGGGATTAAAATACAATAAAGCACTATACCAATACCATATAAAATTTCAAGTGCTATTATAGCGTCATAGCAATACGGAGAATCATTGCAACCTCCTGTAGAAGACTCTAGGACAAGAATCATTCCAATAACCGGGTTTTCTTGCACGGCATCCTCTCTCACGTCCTCCATATGCCATAAAGCACCATTGAAAATAAACACTAGTGGTGGTACTAAAAAAATGAATATTTTACATTCAAACAACATCAACGTTTTTTAGCCACCAAAAAAAGCTATAAATTTTTTTCCAAAACCTTCCCCCTCCTCCGAAATTTGGGGGAAGGGTGGGGTGAATACACTGCATAAACTTACCATTACCATAAATAAAAAACATTAAATAGCTAATCATGAAAGAAATGAATAAATTTTTATCGTTTTCTAAATACGAATAAATCTTGGTATTCCAAAAAATTTGCACTATACGATAGACTAGTCCATAGAAAAGCGAGTGCATTAAACTAGAAATTATTATGATTTGACCCTTCATTCCAATCCATACAGATGCAGCTCCAACCTTCAAAATTCCTTCTGAGTAAGCCAAAATATACGGGAAAAGAATTATAGGTTGCCATATGGTCATGTTAACGTCGACGAAATAGGTCCAAAAAATCTGTGCAAACATGATGTATTTGTAATTGTGCATCTCTATCGGGGATTTTTTCAGCACTACAAAAGAGGTGAAAGCAAATATGAGAGTGTTAAAAATAAAACATGTGTACTGTACTATACTAATAATGTGACCCAACTCAGGGTGATATAAATCTTCAAGAGTGAAAGCAGAATGATTGAGTACCATTGTCAGGATATTGAAAAATTGTTGGCTACAGCTCTCTAAAATTGAGTTTTTATCTAAAAATATTAGACATTTTTCACCTGCTTTAACACGAATTAATTTATCCACAAGCTACATTGTGCCAACCGCTTGGGTCCAATAAAACACTTCCACTGACGACAGATACAGAGATCATCTCGTATGACGTTCGCGAAGATTCATTCCCAAATTTCTTCAGGCAGATCGCTGAATGAATCCGTGATTTCATCTGAAAAAAGAACCAATCAGTTTATAAAGTAAAAAAGTTCAATGAAGTTTGTTTAGAATCGTTTCAAGTTCAACGAAGTTCGTTTAAGAGGCAATATCTGGAAAAGTCGCACAGATGGTGGGAGTACGCCAAAAAGTGTCGCCACAAACTTGAAGCCTAGGTTATTTTTATGTACCTAGTGAGTGATTAACAAAAACATAAAAATTAGGTCCCGTGCCTTTATACTTGTGGAGAAATCGAGGGTAATGTTTGGCAAAAATCGGCATCCGGACGATTTTAGTATTTCTATCATAACTTTTTTTCTGCTGAAGCGTTTTCTACAATTTAAAGCATGTTTTCATTGCCATTCGTCCCCCTTTCCAACGATACCTCGGTCATGATCCTAGCATTTATAGTTTTGAGAAAAGTGACTTTCTTTCTACGAAATAGCAATGAAAACATGCTTTAAATTGTAAAAAGTTATGATAGAAATACTAAAATGGTCCGGATGTCGATTTTTGCCCCCCATGACCCCCGATTTCTCCACAACTATAAAGGCACGGGACCTAATTTTTATGTTTTTGTTAATCACTCACTAGGTATATAAAAATAACAGTCTTAAAATATTAATGTTTTACTAGACGAGAAAAGTTCAATATGAGCTGAAAGATATCAACAAAATTTTGAATTTTTGTTTCTTTATTTGTCGCTATATCTTTCTTTTATGAATTTAATAAATCATATAAAATCATGCTAGGGCTACACTCAGCGTCGTAATTATGGGGGTGGACCTGGGGAATCTCCCCCCCCCCAATCTGGAAAAAGTTCAATTTTTGGGGAAGACAAAGTAAAAATTTTCGAAAAAAGTTGAACCCCCATCCCAATTTGAAAATTCATCGAGTAAAATTACACTATCTATCTAATTCGATTTTTCATGAAAAATTCGACAGTTCTTGAAAATTTCGTTTTTTCATGAAATTTCGATTTTTCATGAAAAAAATTGGTGCTTCGAATTGAATTAGTGGAGGCTCTTATTTCATAAATTTTTTGTCATTTGAATAAGTTTCTTCATCGAGTAAAATTACACTATCTATTTTCTCATTCGAGCACATTTACTCTTATAAACTGATTGTTTTTTTCTCAGATGCAATCACGGATTCATTCAGCGCATACATGGGCAAGGGGCCGGACAGTCCGACCCAACCCACGTCGCAAATTGGCAAAAATTAGAGGGGGACATCGCAAAAAGCACTATTGAAAAAAACATTAGTGATGGTACTAAATAATGAATATTTTACATTCAAACTACATCAACGTTTTTTAGCCAATATGTGCGCCGACAAAAAAAGAAATTTATTCAAAAGTTGAATAAGCTATGTATGGTTCTTATACAAGCTCAAAAGGGCGCCTCTTGGAGCACTTTTTCGCTAGACTTCTAAGAATCTTACCACCTTTTTCTGTTCTGACCACCCGAGAAAAAGTTGACTCGAGATATTGGTCGAAGTGCATTCGAGAACATCTGCCAGAGTGCTTCTTGTAGCTTTGAGTGGAATCACTTGTTTTTTTCTCAGATGCAATCACGGATTCATTCAGCGATCTGTTAGAAGAAATTTGGGAGCGAATCTTCGCGAACGTCACACGAGGTGATTTGGATCTCTGGACCTCTCTATACTTCAAGTCGCGACTGCCCGCGTTTGACTCCTTATCGGAGTAAAAAGTTGTCGCAAGCCAATTTTTTGGAGGTTTCTAGGTGGATCCTAATAATTTTTCTAGCTTGCAACAACTTTCTTATTCCGGAAGGGGTCAGTCGCAGAGCTCGCGACTGAAGTATAGATAGCCCCTCTGTATGCGTATGTGTCGTCAATGGCAGCGCATTATTGGAGGCGGATCCAAGCAATTGGAACAGAGTAGCTTGTCCAACTTCATGGGCAAATTAATTAATGTTAAAGCAGGTGAAAAATGTCTAACATATTAAGATAAGAGCTAAGTTTTAGAGAGCTGTAGCCAAAAATTTGTGCAATATTCGAACAATGGTACTCAATCATCCTGCTTTTACTCTTGAAGATTTATATCACCCTCAGCTAGCTTATATTATTAGTGTGAGCTAGCTCAGGGTGATATAAATCTTTAGAGTATACATATTTTATTTCTAACCCTCTCGTATTTGGTTTCATCTCTTTAGTGGTGCTGAAAAAATCCCCGAAAGAAACCCCATACAACTTCATTCCGACGCATTTCTGAACAAGAACACTTTTTCGTTCCGATCACGTTGCATTTAATTTTTAGGAAGGGGTGTTTTGGCGAAAAATGAAACAAAACGTTCTCAAATCAAAATTCAAGCAAAGTAAAAACTGAAATTATATTAAAAAACTGATAAATTTTTAGGAATTTTTTTGGAGCTCGGATTATTACCACACCGAGAATATGGAAATACAAGTAATATAAAATTGGGCAAAAGTTTTCGGACCCGACCGGGGCTCAATCCCGGACCTCCTGGCTACCGTCCAAGTGCACTACCATTATGCTACCGAGACCTACAACTGATGCCCGTTAATTGGTAAGTGGAAAAAATACACTGTCGTGTAAGTGGAAAAATACACCGTCAAGTATTTACCAATTAACAGGCATCAGTTGTAGGTCTCGGTAAAGTCCGTTTCCGCCGCCAATGGGAAAAAGGTCCGGGGCGATGGTCAAGTGGTCCAAAGCGCCGCCCGTCCAATCTGGCAAGTTAAGCAACGTTTGACTGTAATGACACCTCCCCCCCCCCTCGAATTCGATATAGTGACATCTCCTGTGGGAGCCACTATATCGGAGATTACTGTAATCAAAATTCTACCTTGTTTTTATTATCCAACGTAGAAAATTTTTTACAATGCATCAACATTTTGCAAAAGCAACCATAAATTTTGAGTGAAACATGTACAACCCCGTACTACGGCGTTACGACTAGAGTAGAATTTGGAGCGGTTACTCCAATGGTCCCATGATTCGATGGTACTGGGCTTGTCTCAGGCGCCCCTCAATGCTGGTTCAAACCCCGCTTGAAGCCAAAAGATTTTGCCTAGTAGTAACATCCTCTTCGGATGGCCAGAACTGTTGCGAGTTCTTTTCAATAGAATAGGATACTCTAACAACAGTATATTCTAACAGGTGTGCGCGCAATCATTCCCCGCCTAGAAAAACCTAAGAATTGAAGGTTTTCTCATAAAAATCCGAAAATGTTTGATTTTTGCTTCAATACACCGATTCCTTTCCTGAATCAAATATGAATGCGCAAATGTGCATGCATAAGTGCACATGCGCAAATGTAGGTGCGCAATGTTTCATGTGTAAGTGTCGCCAACCCCAGGAAATTACAATTTTTGGAAAAAAAATTGGAAAATTTAAGCCATTTTTAGCTTAAAAATGGAAAATTTTGGTCATTTTTGATATATATAAAAATCATAATGAGGACCATTATGATTTTTGAAAAATTATTTCAAAAAGTTTGGCCAAAAATATAATGGGGAGACCCTTATTTTTTTCGGCCTTCTCCCCATTTTCAAAAAAAACATAGTCTAAAAGAAAATCATTGGTCTCTCAAAAAAATCCAAATACTTTTAAAAAAGCGCATTCTGGCAACCCTGTACTAAATGATTATTTTTAAATTTTTGATGGAATTTGTTTTTGATCCCCTATTTCTAATTTTTCCAGTGGGAGTACCCTCTCGATGTTTGTGCCAAAAGTCTTCGAATTTCGCTATTTTTCCCCCAACTATTTGATTGATTGAATTTTTTAATCTCTTTTTTAATATTTAGATAACTATAGAAAGTTTTCGCTTCAATAAAAAGATATTCACCAATCTTTGTAACATATCCTGATTTGTTGCCTGTTTTTTGACAAGTTCTGCCATTTTGTTTTTACGGCATCATCTGAATCGTTTTCCCCATAGAGATAAATGCATTTGAAATTTTGAATTCGTGTACATGTTTTCGTTGTAATAATCAAGCTTTTTTGAATTTTTTGCGGAAAAATCGTAAAAAATAGCATCAATCGACAGAGAATTTTATGTTGAACAACTTTGCTAATTTAAATTTGCGTTAAAAAATATTTTTTCCGATCAAAAATGCAAAAGTTTCAATTTGTGTATATTGAAGCGAAAACCCTGCATGAATTTAAACTTATTTTGCATTTTTGATTGAAGAAAATAATTTTTTACGCGAACTTAAATTAGCAAAATTGTTCAGCATAAAATTCTCTGTCGGTTGATGCTATTTTTTCACGATTTTTCCGCAAAAAATTCAAAAAAGTTTGATTATTACAACGAAAACATGTACACGAATTCAAAATTTCAAATGCATTTATCTCTATGGGGAAAACGATTCAGAGGATGCCGTAAAAACCAAAAATGCTCCATTTTCATGATCTTTCTGAATATATCATTTTTTCATAGGATTGTAACTGACTGGCCTGGTCCTTTAAGCGACATAGAAACACGGAGAATCATTGCAACCTCTTGTAGAAGGCTCTATGACAATAATCCTTCCATGTCCGGGTTTTCTTGCATGGCATTCTGTCTCATTTCCTTGGTATGCCATAAAGCACCATTGAAAAAAACATTAGTGGTGGTCAGGGCCGTAGCCAGCATATCGCAACCTATAGCATTGCGATAGGTTTTGCCTTACGATATATTTTTAGAGACCAAAAATAAAAAAAGCAGTCCGTATCGTTGAAATATAGGCTCTGAGGAATTTTTTAAGCCCAAGATCATAGAAAATGGATTTACTAGAGCAGAGGAGAGGCATTTTGAAAATTGCGTTAATTTTGGCTAAAAAACTAAAATTAGCCAAAATTAAC
>OZJO01012170.1:0-12047 GCA_900406225.1 Acrobeloides nanus | reverse complement strand
AATTTAAAAAATTCGAAAATTTTCGATTTTTGACCCCTTGGGGGACCAAGGCAAAAAATCGAAAAATTTGAAAAAAATTTTTTTTTAAATCTTTATCAATCACAAAACGGGGTGGTCTGAATAGCACGTAGCAAAAAACCGCATAAAAAAAAATTTTCCTAGCTCGAGATATAGTCGTTACAAACCCGGGACACTTGAAAGATTCACCCTGTAGGTCTCGGGTTCGAATCCTGCATCAAATTTAAAGTTGTCCAAACTCCACGAAAAATTTCACATATCTCTATTAGGCCTCTAAAACACTTGCAATCATTTTTTGGCTTTTAAATACTTGTTGGAGCTGTATAGTAATAGTGATTTTAACTTTTATAAATATACCTTGTTTTACTCATCTCGTTGAGCTGAGCTGAATGCCATGACTCGTTTATAAAATTTCGAATTTTCTCCAATTTTTGCCAAAAAACTGCAGTGAAAGCGGAAGGTGAAGTCCTGCATGGGGTTTCTTCATTTTTTTGGCCCTTTTTATATAAGGGTTCAAGATCTGGCACCCTTTTTTTATGATACTTAAAAAGTAATTATCTGTTTTAAGAATTGTTTTGGCATCATTTTCATACATATATTCCAAGAAGAAAGGCATTGCATGTTTGGGAAGTAAAGTAGCTTCAACAACTTCTAATTTGATTGTACCAAAGATTAAAGTTAGCAAAGTTAGGTAAGAGAGGTTAATTCTTTGAACAGAACGAATAATAAATTCATAGGTCGACAAGGTGGGGAAGGGGAACCCCGATGAGATGGTCCCCCACCACTTCCACAAAAAACGACCTTTTTTTTAGCTTGAGATAGTCTTCTGCACCCAATTTTTATGGACCACCTCATATGTTCAGCGGGGTCTATGTGTGATCACTCCTCAATGTTGGGCCCATGAGTGCGTGGTTCCCCCTCAATTTTGAATCCGTGCATGGATCAGGGGGGGGAGGCTCCCCCCTTGCCGACCTATGAATAAATTACGTGTTAATAATATAATTTTTTTGTAAAATAAAAGTGCAAAATTTTATTTAAATAATTAGAGCCTGAAGACAGAAATTTTTACGCCTATAAAACACTGTAAAAACGATTTGATTAAATTTTTTTATTCTTTGTCTTGGCTATAAACAACACCCAGTTGTCTTCTTGCTTCATCCGTAATTTGAACAATTCTCAGAGTGTCTTCATGTGACGCATTACTGCTTTCTAACTTGCCTAAAAAATGATTTTACAATATAATCAAAACTATTCCATTTAATTACCATCTCGAAGACATTCATATACATGATCCGCTTCATAGCGTAATCCGGAATCATTCATAAAGTTATATTCCACTTTATCATTCTCGAAATTATCAAAGTTGAAATCGACTTTTTCAATCTTTCTTTGATTACACCTGATAACACCTTTGTTTTCGTATCGAATAACCCTGGTTGGGCAATAGAAATTTTCTGGGAGCTAAAAATTTGAATATTGATTAGAGATGGACAAGAATTCTCCAAGGTCAATTTTAAGATATTTTCTTGGAAGTCAATCATTTTTGAATTTTGGTCTTGTTGGGGTCGAATATCGACTGTGTTGGAACAGGTCCAACGGCAAGAACCAAAATGGAACAAGGAACAGCAAAAATAATTGGCATTTTACGGAACCGAAATCGGAACACACTTCTGGCTGTCCAAACAGCATGCAGCTGGCCGCTTGAAGCTGCTGCGCGCTGAGCAACATCAGTGCGCCACCCCGCAGCTACCGTATTTTGTAAACATCTGTTCAGCTGCTGCGAAATATTTTCTATTGGTTGCAGCGCAGCAGCTGCGTGATGGCGCAGCCAACTGTATGTTGTTTGGACCAAACAACAGCTGCGCACAGCACACTTGAACAGCAGCTGCGCGTAGCACCCAGTTGCTGATAGCCCCTATATCTTGCCAAGTGTTTGATAACTGTTTACAAATAAGCTATAAAATTTCTTACATCGTATCGTCCTCTTTCACAAGTGACTCTGCCATCAATCGGCGTAAAATCAACTCCACCAAATATCAAAATTGCTTTTCGATCTCCTGAGTACTCTAGTGTTATGGTTCCCCAACGATCACATTGGTTAACCGTTTTTCCAGTTGCTGTAATTTTCTCAGGTTTTTCATTACGGAAAATCCACTGAGCAAATGAAACGGTGTAAACTCCAATATCATTAAGAGGGGATGCACCGAGATCGGCATTGAAGCGATTTTCGCCCTAAAAATGTTTTTCGTCTTTATAAGATTGGAAGGTGGCGTGTTGTACCCAAGAATTTTGAGGGCACAGTACAAATATTTAGCGCGCTTAGGCAAAAAATAGACTTGGAAGTATGCACAGAACAAAAAATTACTGGGCTACAGCACAAAAAATTTGATTTTTCGATGGCTACGCACAAATTTTGAAAATTTTAGGGGAAAGTAATATCCATGAATGTGTTTTAATTGTTTACATACCAAAATATCTAAACCAAAGTTGGCAAAGACCGATTTAACCGGTCCCATTGCTTGCTTATCAATTTCTTCCCGCAAAAATTTGTATGCCGGGAAACATCTGCTCCAAAAAGCTTCCATGAAAAACAATTTCTTCTCTTTTGCCTTATCAACAATCTCTTTAGCTCCTTTATAATTGGGTGCTAATGGTTTTTCACAAAGTACTGGCTTTCCATGATCGAATGCTTTTAGACACCACTCTTTATGCTGATGGTTCATAAGGCCGATGTAGACTACATCTAAAAAATATTTTAAGAATCTAACTTCTAAATTTTTTATTGACTTACCGACATTAGGGTCGTTTAAAACACCTTCGTAGTCATAGACTTTAGCACCTGTTAACTCGCATTTGTCTACAAATTGTTGAGCTCGTTGTGTGGAACTTGCACCAGCTGCGACTACCTAAATTTTAAATTCTTATCTAGGCGTAGGTATAGGGCAAATTTTTGGGCGGGCAGAATAGTTAGAATTTGTAGAGCTACTACACAATAGAGGGGTCACCCACTTGAAAATTTTTTCTGGAGATGACCTCTCTATGGGTAAAAACATGCGGGGAATGCGAATTTGGCATTTTCGAAGCGAAAAACGCTTCCCTAATTCAGGAAAGGCGTATTGTTATTGAAGCGAAAAGTTGCAAAAATGCGATTTTTGCCTAAAAATGACCCCACACAAATTTTAAAGCTCAAACTTTTTGCAATATTATAGTTGACCAATGATTTAATCGTTTTTAGGCAAAAATCACATTTTTGCAACTTTTCGCTTCAATGCACAATAAGCCTTTCCTGAATCAGGGAAGTGTGTAACAAAAGTCATCTACCATCGATTTTTGAGCATACTTCGGCCATTTTTAAGATTTTTCGACAATTTTTTAAATACTCCGAATTTCGAGCTCTACAAGAATCCGAAAAAATTTTGTCGCGCAACCATTCAAAGGTCCTTAAAAACGCCATTCAAAACTTCTTACTAGAAAAAAAGGAACTCGAAAATTTTTTTCAAATTCGGAAAGAGCATAGTCATCCTTTTTGAACAACACATGTGGTCCTCCTGTAGCCAAAATTTTATATTTTTTCTCTTTATCCTAAGGGGTTCCCTTATGTTTTTTTCATAAAATTTGGAAAAAATTTGACTACGTCGAGTCCTACCTACGGCACTGCTTTCATCCCCTAGAAATTTTTTAAAATAAATAATTTACTTTATGTTTATGTTGACATTGTCGCATAGCTCGAACAAAATCTTCGCTAATCAGACCACATCCCAAAACGCCCCACTTTAATTCTGCCATTTTTGAAATAAATACGAAACTGGAAAAATATAACTCTGAGTATAATAGATTCACACTATGTAGAATAATAAGTTAAATGCCCAATTTATATACGTGCTGATTTGGAACGATAAAAATACAAACTAGAACAGTATAGGACGGTGCGTGTGTGTCTATCATGTACACACAATTCTTTTCTTTTCTCTTTCTTGTATCGATTCTATTGTTTTTCTATGGTTTTATCAGTAAATTATGATCAAGTCCAAAAATGGCCATGAAAACCATGTGCACCGGCAGTGAAAAATATTAAATATAGAACTTTTTCGTGCCCACAATTTTATTGTTAGTATCTTCTTACAGGAAATAGTTTTTGATGTGATCTTTTTTTCAGGACAGATAATCAATCATGCTAAATTTTACTACATTAAATGTATAATGTATGTGAAGATGTCTGTTCAGACGATCTCGGAAACATTAGATTTAAATCCGGGACGCTGAAACAAAAGTTGTAGGGGACGATGAGAGAAGACGATCGACACCATAGGGGTACCCCTTCAAAAATTGTTTCGATTTTTTCAATAATGTTTTTCAAATTATATTGTACCTATAGGTAGAATATAATCAACAAAAATTTTTATATCGTACTTATAGGTACATATGCCTCTCGGAAGTGCCGCTCGAAGTATCCGCTCAGAGTCACAACTCCCGGGCACGAAGTGTTTGGCACCCGATAGGGGTCATCCAGATATTACGTAATCAACTTTTTGGTGGTTTACCCCCCCCCCCCCCAACGTAATCATCAAAAATGCACTAAAGAATCAATATTTCTGAGTAGGTCCGGCCCCCGCCCCCCAACATGATTACGTAATATCTGAATGACCCCATACTATTTCAAAAATTGCATATCAGGATCTAATAATTTTTTCTTCGTGCATTGTTACCTCTATGAACTTTTTTGCATATGCCTATTTTTGGTCGTAGATCATTTTCCTGTTATTATTATTTTTTTATAGATTTTTTATGTATGGCGCTGGTTCAATTCCCGCCGGCCTTTTCTTAAAAGTTCACCAAATCAGCTAATTTTATGTGCTTGGGGTTTTTCGACATGATGAACTCAAATTCGAAGGAATTTTTAATTTTGGCCACTGGAAGTTACCCACACTAGGGGTATACCTTAAAGTGGTTTTGAAGGAGTATGCCCCCCCTCGCGAGGGTAACTTCTAACGTCAAAATTAAAGAATTCCTTCGAATTCGAATTCCCCATGACGAAAAACTTCCGAGTACAAAAAATTAGCTTTTTGGAGAAACTTTAAAGAAGTAAAAACTTATAGTCACCGGAGGGATTGAACCAGCCCATATATATCAAAATACTGTATATATAAAAAGAACAGGAAAATGATCTATGACCAAAAATAGGCATATGTAAAAAGTTTATGAAAATCGAAAAAACTTTAATTTCGGGCCGGGATTTGAACTCAATACAGTCAATTCTCCATATAGTGACAACTCGATTTAACTACACCTCCCGCCCAATTCAATTTAACGAACCCCTTCCCCCAGCGCCTATTGCACAAAAGTAAAAGTGCACTAAAAAATTGTAAAGTTCACACTTTGCACTTTTGACTTTGTAATTTTGATTTTCAAAATTGAAGCATCAAGCTTGACTCTTTACTTTTTTATGTGCAATTTATACCCGTATTTATAGTGATGAGTTGGCGAGATTATGAAATGCTCTAGAAACCCGCGGCGAAGTTGAACAAAGAGCTGGGATCTTGGATTATCTCGAGGTGGATGAAAATTTGATGACGGGTTTGTTTTTTATCTTATGATTTGTTTTTTTAGAAGAAGACCCATTACTAGATCATGATGAAGAAACTGTGGACATCGAAGCAGAAGAATTGAACTCTGGACTAGCCGAAGAGTTGACGATTTGATGGCCTTTTATGTAATAGATGAAGAATGAAAAATCTAAATTTAATTTTCATTGGTTGTATCATTATTTGTTTTGGTTTATTATCTGTGATTGTTAAGTACCTGTTGATTTTTTTTATTATTGTGCTGAAATAAAAATTTTGTGTTGAATGTAATAATTTTGCTGAAATAAATGTTTTGAGAAAAATTATGTACGTTGAGGTTCCGCGCTAATCATCGGAAACTTCCGACAGTTAGCGTTGTATAGCACAAACCCTAACAATTTTTACTTCAGTTATAACGTATATAATGTACTTTTCTTTAAAAAACTCGATTTAAGGATACCCCTCTTAAATTCGATTTAACGACCCCTTCCTGGAGGTGTCACTATATGGAGAGTTGACTGTACCTTAAAGTGCTTTATCGGGAGTCCTAGCCATTTAGCCATGAGGTTTATTCGTGCAGTTTTTTGCCATTTTTAACGCCAGGAGTGGCGTAGGAAGAAGGATCAAATAGAAGGGAGTATGGGAGGCGCTCGGAGGGAGAATCCACTTTTGAAATTTTTGGTAAAAAATAATTGCGTTTTTATTCAAAGAATCGCATTTGTGAGCGAAATTTTGACGATTTTGTTGATAAATAACATTTTTAGCGATAATTTGAAAAATGAACATTTTTGTTGAAAAAATAAGAAATTTTGGTGAAAAATCAAATTTTTTACCAAAATTTCTTATACAGGCTATAACACAATTTATTAATGAAAAAATATTTACGTAGCCCCGGAAATATTATAATGTGTTGAAACATTGCAGTCATAGACGCACGAGAATTCTAGTAAACACTTAGCCTGGGCTAGAGTCTAGTAAACATTTACCCTGGGCGAATAGCCGCAGGCCTTTGAGCCTTGCCTCTCACTAGTCTACGATCTAACCACATCTGATATACGAGCTAATAAACAATTATAGTATATGGAGATTGCGTTAGAATGGATTGTGCAAGTAAACGAAATAAACTTTAAAAATGTATAGAAAATATATACAAGTCCTCTTATTGACAGCCTTAACGGCTTACAACTGTTCAGTTCTCTTACATCTCGAGCAACTGACGCGCAACCCGATTTGAGTGATTTATCACAGGTTCTCCTCCCAAAACTGGTTCGGAAGAGCAGTATCCATTTCAGGATACTATACAATCTTGTGTAACCGCTCTTAAACAATATCATACAGTCTAACTGTTACATTTAATTTTTATTTATAAGTTTTATTTGAAAATCTAATAATACTAATCAACTTTTCAATATCAATAATCAAGATCCAATGTTCCATTCTTAATTTGTGTCTTTATACATCTGACTAGCTTCAATTCGTCTCGTAGATCTGTTTTTTATAAGAGTGACCATTTTTGAGATTCCAAATCTTTCATGTTTACTTTCATGGTATCTCCAATGTCTTTCTAGATCTTTAAAGTATTTCTCGGACTGTATTTTCGACGACGATATGTCTATCTTTTTAGAATCAAGTCTTTTCCGTATTACGAAGAAAACGGTTGGCATTAAAAAGCAATAGAAGCAAATTATCTAAAAATATAATAAAAATTTTATAATAAAAAACTATTCTTACTGTACTATAATATTCAACCATGATAATAAGGTCTTGCATATTGTCATAATTTTGACTTCGTGCAATTGTAAATGTTATTGTGTAAATAATGAAAATACAGGAATGTAACGCCGACAGGGGCAAAAACACACTCATTGTTCGTAAGTTTCTGCAATACTGATAAGCTCGTTGTAGATTATCGAGAGCTAACAATTCAAAACGCCTTGAAAATTTTTTATATTCTTTTAGCTTGATTATTTGAAACTAGTATAGTTGAAGCGTCGCACTGAATGTGAATTTTTTTCAAAAAATCAAAAAAAATTTTCGCGAGAAATGATCCCTTTAGGGGTAATTTTATGTGGAGAATCCGAATTTTGCATTCCTAAGCATAAAAACGGGAAAATTTGTGCATAATAAGTAAATAGCAGATATATAAAACATGATTTTCTTGTTCATATTGTTTCAAAAACTGCTTTTTCTTGATTCAAAGAAGCGTTTTCATGCTTTAGGAATGCGAAATTCGGATTCCCCATATAAAATTACTCCTAAAGGGATTATTTCTCGCGAAAAATTTTCTTTTAATTTTTCGAAAAAAATTCACGTTCAGTGCGACGCTTCAACCATACTCCGATTATTCATACTTTTCAAGTTGATTCTTATTGTAAAGAGTTATAAAAATATGTATAATAGTTACAGTTATGTCGACCCCAAGTACAGCCATGTATTCATATTTAATTCTTTGATTCGTTTTCCAATCCGTTATAATGCAATATGGAACTAGGGCTTCCCACTGTTCGTCATAGAGTAAATAATACATTCCACAAACAATAGCCATCCACTGAAATTTTTAAAAATTTGGTTTATGAAAAGGTGATTCTGGGTCTTTTCCGAGATTCGCAGAGATGCGAGTTGTGCGCATTGTCTGAAGATTTTCGAACAAACCATAAGACCATGGAGCCAACCCAAATGGCAAAGTCTCAGAGTTTTTTCAATTGTTGCCTATGTTTAAATATGTGATCCCACTATTAATAATCCACCAACCTAAAATTCCGAAACTTTTTCTTCTTCGAGATATAGTCCTCAGAAGTTGGTCACCTCGAGCACACAGCTAAAAATGCACCTCCATCTTAAAAGCCCTATATCTCAGCCAATTAAAAAGCTTTTCAAATGCGGTCTTTTTTATTTGTTTGATATGGTAAAGAGGCACAAATTTGTAGTGCATCATATTTTGATTCGAGCTAACTCCATGGAAATATCACCATTTTTATCAAATTTAGGCGTTTTTGGACAGGGGTCAAATTTTCAGTAAAATTGCTCTATAACATTCAGGTTGGATTTGCTGTAAGATTTGAAAGCGGATTTTACAAAACCAATACAAAATCATAAAAAATTTATCATAAAATGATTAATAACTTTTTTCGGTCAAAATCATCAGCAAGGGGCCATCCCTGAAAAAATTATTTTGTGACCGAAAAAAGTGGAAAAAACAAACACAAATTTTTGGATACATGTGTACCCCCACAAAAGTGTCCCCAGCTACCCATACAGATTTTTGATTTTTTGACCAAATAATTGTGCCTAGTATTGGTCTTGCAAAATCCTCCTTCAAACCTTACAGCAAATTCAATCTGAATTTTATAGAGCAATTTTAATGAAAATTGAAAAAACTCTAGGACTTAACACTTTGGGTTGGCTCCCTGTCCAAAAACGCCTAAATTGGATAAAAATGGCAATATTTCCATGGAGTTAGCTCGGATTCAAATATGATACACTACAAAGTTGTGCCTCTTTACCATACCAAACAAATAAAAATAACTGCATTTGAAAAGCTTTTTAATTGGCTGAGATAGAAGGCTTTTACGGAGATAGTCCATTTTAGCTGTACGCTCGAGGTGACCAACTTCCGAGGACTATATCTCAAAAAAGAAAAAGTTTCGGAATTTTAGGTTGATGGATTTTTAATAGTGAGATTACATACTTAAACATAGGCAGCAATTGAAAAAACTCTAAGACTTTGACATTTTGGGTTGGCTTCATACCGCAGCCGTCTCTAGTAATTTATGATTTTGATTCAAAGAACATACTGTAATTACAATTGTCGTTATTCCAATTTTTCCACTACAAGCCTCATATTTTGATGGATATAAAGAAGCATAGGCTCTTTCATATACAACTCCAAGTTGTGTAAAAGCAGCGCCAATATATACGAAATGGCCAAGACCTCTATAGCTTAAGCATTTCCAGCGAACAAAGAGCAACTGGCAAGGATTTGAATATGTATAGAAACGATATAAGTACTAAAAATTGTTAAAATTAAGAGAAGTAGGTTGAATTATCGATCTTTCGTATCATATGAGCATGCGGGTGCTTCATTATGCACATTTTTCACCCAAATAAATAAGCATAATTTTATGATACTTTTGGAGCTACTTCGCCTCTTATACCCCCACTGAACGTGGTCTAAAATCGAAAATTTTATTTTTTGAATTTTTCTCAAAAATGACCCTATTCGGGGTAATTTTATGTGGGAAACACGTTGGCAATGTTATTTTTGCATAAAAACGCTTCCATTTTTTAGAAAATTGAATTGAAGACAAATAAGTACATATTTCTAAAAATGTAATATGCAAAAATTCGATTTTCTAAAAAATGGAAGCGTTTTTACGCAAAAATAGCATCGCCAACGTGTTTCCCGCATAAAATTATCGCTAATAGGATCATATTTAAGAAAATTTTGAAAAATAAAATTTTTCGATTTTAGACCACGTTCAATAAGGTATAAAAGCCGAAATAGCTCCATACTTTTTCATGTTTCTGTGTCAAAAAACAAGATTACCTGGTTATATGTTTGAGTAATAATAAAAGAAATGGAATTCAAAGCACAGAGGATTGAAAAATTTATGAGAATTAACTATAATCAAAAAATATTTAAAACATAAAACTTTTAATAGTCACCTTCAAATTTAAATGCACATTCAATTTTTTGTACCACAGACAAAATAAAGGCAAATTTAATACTAAGGCCAATAATGCTAAACAAGAAATTGTTATATGACAAAATTGAACAATTGTCAATGGCTCTGATTGGGCAAATTCTTCGGCTATTTGACAGAGAACTACTTCAGATATATTCATATAAAATGATTTTATGTCTCCAGATATATTCAACAAAACATAAAATGAACTCGTGGATGAAAGTAAATGAACATCACCAATATGAATTCTTGATCTTGATGTAGACAAATTCAATTTATTCCCGCTAATATGTTTTTAGTAGACGTATTAAAGTGAGCGTAACATTTATAGCCTATTCTCAAAAAATCGAAAAAAATTTTTCCGATTTTCTTCTAAAAATCGACTTTTTAGGGTAATTTCTAGGCGAAAAATCGATTGCGCGCATTTCCGAAGCGTGAAAATGCTTCCTTGACCCTGATTTAGGAAAATAGATTTGTGTATTGAAGCGAAAATCGAAAACTGTTGAAATTTCTCCCTCAAAATCATATTTCTGGGGGTAATTTCATGCGAAAAATCGATTGCGCGCATTTTCGAAACGTGAAAACCTTTGTTTGACCCTTAAAAATTGAAAAATACATTTTTTTATAGTATACGTACAGGTTGTTTTTTTGATTCCTTCCACATTTCAAAATTCACCAAAAATGGAGTTTAAATCCGTTTTCATCGCCGATAGCTTAATCGAACGCTTTAATCACCGGATTTGATTGGCAAACAAAATTATTCAAAAAATTTTACTTTCGATTTTTTTTAGCCCAAAAATAGTGAAATATGGATTAAAATAAGTATTTTTATATGGGTAAAAATACGTATTTTTCAATTTTTAAGGGT
The DNA here is from genome assembly GCA_900406225.1 of Acrobeloides nanus. Lineage (NCBI taxonomy): Eukaryota > Metazoa > Nematoda > Chromadorea > Rhabditida > Cephalobidae > Acrobeloides > Acrobeloides nanus. The sequence continues at coordinate 915 of OZJO01012170.1, read as the reverse complement.
CAAACAAAGGTTTTTACGTTTCGGGAATGCGCGCAATCGATCTTTCGCATAAAATTACCCCCTAGATATGTCATTTTGCAACAAAAAAATTAGGAAAAAATTTTCTCGGAAATTAGGCCGTAAAAATATCCCCCTTTAATTGAATTTGTCTATATTATGATAAATTCTTGATGATATAGACAAATTCAATTTATTCCCGCTAATATGTTTTTGGTAGAAGTATTAATCGCCACTTGACTACGCTGTATTAAACTGTTTGAATCGAAAATGGAAANGAATCGAAAATGGAAACGGACTATAGTGCAAAGTGACGACCATTGCACTACACCACGGAGGCGCTTTATAAAGAGCTGATCGAAATGACTTATATAATGCACAGTAAATGTCATTTTTGAAAAACATTTTTCGGGGTCAAAATTTTTTTCAAAAATGACAGTTAGAAAATTTTTTTGCAGATATTATTTTTCACCCCCCCCCCCCAGGATTATTTCGGTTATGGTTATAACGGTTAAAGTTACGGTTTTTTCAGTTATGGCCATAACCGTAATCATAACCGAAACGGTAATCGAAACCATACTCATAACCAAAACCATAACCGAAACATAACCATAACCGTAACCATAAAGGTCAAACTTTTTGAAAAATTTGAATTTCATGGTTATGGTTACGGTTATGGTTTCGGTTATGGTTACGGATATGGTTACGATTATTCAAAGTGTACGGGTACTTTGTTCGCACCCTGTACATTAAACGTACAAAGTTCTGCATCAAATAATTCATACAAGGTTTGATCAAACAATTCATGTAAACAACCAACATGTCATAAATTTGGTTAAATATAGCAGGTAGGTGCTTGCATATAATGCTTTGTTAGAATTCAATTAGGATTTTTCGTTCCGGATCTAGGATCAAATA
>OZJO01012166.1:0-19543 GCA_900406225.1 Acrobeloides nanus | reverse complement strand
ATTGTATTGAAAATACGTCAGTCCAAAATGAGAAAAACTATTAGAAGAAAATTCAAATAATCTTGAATTTTTGTTTTGATCAATCGTTTCAAAAACAACTTTTTGATGTAAACAGCAAGGAAGAAGGAATTCATGAGAAAATTTTCATTTAGAAATTTCAAGCGATTTTCGAGCCAGCAAATTGCTGCGCGCGGCAGCTATAAACAGTGCATTGCAACTCTTTATATACAATGATATCAGAGTGGTGCAAAGACAGAATTTTGCGATTTTGGCGCATTTTTTCAAAAATTTTCAAGTTTTTTAACTTGTACCAAAATAACCTTATAGGGAATTTTTCTATGCTAGAAAACGATTGCACGCATTTTCAAATCTTGAAAACGCTTCCCTGACCCGAAATTAGCCTATTTTCACTTCAATATACATGCCTCTTCCCTGAATCAGGGAAGATTTTTCAAGGTTCGGTAATGTATACAATCGATTCCTCGTATAGAAAAACCCCTTATAGGGTCATTTTGATGAAAATTTTTTTTTTAAATTGCGCCAAAATCACAAAAGTAAGATTTTTGTGCCACCCTGTAAAATATAGAAAGTAACAATATAAACAATTTAACCCAACATGTATTATTAACAGGTTGCTCCACTATATCTCTTTCTGCTCGTTTTTTAATTTTTCTGAAGCATCTTCTGGAGTTTCAGTTAATTCAGTGCTTTCTTTGGTACTTTCTTGCTGTTCATCTTCTGAAGTATCAGATTCGTCTTCATCCTCATCAGAGGCTTCTTCGTTGTTTGTGCTAAAAAGTACTGCGTAAAGACTAAAAAATTGGCTACCTCTCCCCCAGGACGCTATAGTCCTAATTTTAGAATAAGCATTCCGGAAGGGAAGTCCCATACCTTTTCTTTTTTTTCTTAAGTTCCTTCATCTTAATTTTTCTCTTCAACCTCTTAGCACGCTTTTTTGCCGTCTTAGCCTCTTCCTCTTCCCTTATTTCCTGTTGACGTTCTTCCCATTCTCGTTTCAAATCTTCTTCGACGCCTTCTTTTTCCATGTATTCTTGACGAAGCTGTTCTCTGCGACGGGCATTTCGAATACGATGAAATTCCGCACTGTCCGCAGCTGCTGTTGAACCACGAACATTTAGAATAAACTCGGGTGGTTGTTTCGGTTTTGGAGCATCTCGACGTGCTAAAAAAGGAAAAGTCAAATTTTGAGTCATATTGTGAAAGGGAAATTTCCTATTTCTCAAACGAGCCAAAAATCTAACACACACCTGGTATAGGTGCCAATTTATCAATATTTTTCTCCAAACGAGTCAAGCGCATTCGTATCAAATCATATGCATCTTTAGCTCTACGCTCTTCTTCTGTTTCCTTATCTTCACGTGGCATTTTATACTTAAATTTTTTATTAATAAATTTTATAAAAATATTATGCAATGGAAAATATAAAAAAGTCTCCTCTAATTTCCCTTCCAATATCATATAGGGGGTGCTAAAGTTAGGCATGCGCTACGCCACTGGGGGTGGGACATTCTTATATTTTTATTCTGAGTCATTTTACATAAAAATTATGAAAATCCAGAACTGACACTTGGCTACTATTCCTTGTTAAACATGTATGCCATTCCCCCAACAAAAAATTTAGCTAGTGTCCCCATTAAATTTTATCAAATATTTTACGGGTCATTAAGACAAAATTAACATGTTTATTTTTAAAATGCAAAAACAAATACTTCCAAGAGATACAACTTCAAATAGTGTAAACTATAGCAAATTTAAAAAATTATTTTTATTCAAATAAATTACTTCAATTATGCCCGATCATCAAATTTTAAATATAGCAAAAAATCATTAGTCAAACACGATGTCGTATTTTTAAAGGGGGTATAAATTATGGACTATTTCATGAAAAAATTTTTCTAAATTGATCATTTGAGAGATAATTCTATGCGGGAAATCAATTGTGCGCACTGTCGAATTGTAAAAACGCTTCTTTGATCCTGATGCAGGGAAGGAATCGGTGTATTTAAGCGAAAATCAATTTATTTACGTAAATACGTATCCCTTCCCTGGATCAGGGTCAAGAAAGCGTTCACAATTCGACAGTGCGCGCAATCGATTTCCCGTATAGAATTGCCCCTAAAAATGATCGTTTTAGAAAAATTTTTTCATGAAATAGTCCATAATTTATATCTCCTTTAAACAAATTTAAATCACAAATGTATGAAGCATAGCATAATCAAAAATACGACATCACATTACTTTAAAATCAAATCATAATATAGGAAATATAAAATATAAACACTAAATTATCATTAATTAACAACAACAGCACTTCTCATCCTGCTTCTTCTTCGGCGGGTAAACCGGATACTGAGGCGGCGGTCCTTGCTGTCCTGGATATCCTTGATATTGGCCTGCTGGATACGGTCCTGTGCCTGGACCCGATGAATACGGTGCTTGGTTGCCTGGATAAGCTGGTCCTCCTCCACCACTCGGATAGCCTGGTCCTCCTTGTCCTGGATACGGTGGTTGTTGGCCTCCACTTGGATAGCCGCCGAAGTTCTGAGTTGCTTGATTGTAAGGCGGTGGTGTGAGCGTGTTGAAGCCGCGGATTAGTAAGATTCGAACATGGGTTCCTTGAGGTGGCATTCCTGGCAATGGTTCGTCGAAATCGCCCCAAAGATAGACGTTCCCTGAAAATGAGAATTTTTTGCTCAAAAATCAATATTTTAATAAATTTTGTGCGAAAAAAGTTAGGACAAAATTAATTTTAAGTTAAAATCGTCAATTTTAATATGCCTAATTTCTTGAAGAGTAACTATTTTTTGCCATAAAATTATGATACCCAATTTTTGAGAATATACACAATTTTCTCACCTGAATTGGCTGTAGTAAGTCGAGGTTCAATAAGCGGAACTGGCATTTGTGCGGGAATTTGATTCCACTTAAAAGACGCAAGATCCAAAACCCAGTAGTCTACCAAACGTGTGACATTTCCTCTACCATAATCGAGTTCTCCTCCGGCCATAAGAATAAACCCTGAAAAAATTCAATTTAGTAGGTAACATTAATTTTTTGATCAAAATAGATTGAGTGAATTTGAGATAAAAATTGATTTCTGAGCTCAAAAAACGATTTACGAGCTAATTTTAAGATTAGAATTTAATTTTAGTGACAGTTTCAATTTTACCAGCAATAGAGTCCAAAGCCGCTTGTTTCCTTCCCGGTGGCATTCCACGCTGTGGATCTGGCTGGCATGAATAAGTAGAAATTTGGCCACGATTTTCCAACGATAAAACATGTACTCGGCTCCAATCAAGCAGACCATCCGGACTAGCTGACAAAAAGTAAATATTTCCAATACTGACAAAACCATCGTAGAAATGAGAAAGTTCGGCACCCGGTACACTAAAGCGGTCAATTGGTTCTCTGGGAGTCGATGAAGCGGCATCGATTCGGACTACATTCATTCCTGGGCCGAAGACCACGACCAATTCAGGTTTATCCTCACGCATCGAGCAAATGAAATCACTGTCAATAGCCAATGGTGACAACATCAGCGAGTGAGGGTCGGCTTGAAGTGAAATTCCATCAGCATTCAAATTTACACGCCATGTATGTAGCTGGAAAAAACTAATTCAACTTCAAAAAACAAAGGCTCACATTATATTGGCCATAGTCTTCACTTTGAGTTACCAAAACAAAAGCTGTTCCACCGGCTGGCGACGGCGCATTCAATGCAAAAATAAACTTGACTCGACCTGAAAATACAGATTACATTTGTTTAAAAAAGGAAGATAAAAATCACCTTGAACACGAAGAGGAATTTCAGCAACAAAACATTTTCGATAAGTGTCAAACACAACAAGGCTAGTCATTCCTTTTCGGGTACCACTGAAAAAAATAAGATGATGTAAGCCAAACATAATTTTTCCTCGATAAAAATTAAGTACGGGAGCCGAGCGCTCTGCGCTCGGAAGATTGTGACTCCGAGTGACGCTCCTAGTTAAAATTGTATTAATTATTATTAATACTTTTTAATATTAATCCTTGCTATAGCTAATCTTTTTTCCCAAAAAAATTTTTTGAGGGGGTACCCCCATAAAAGTGGTGTTGATCGTCTTCTCTCTCTCATCATTCCCTACAACTTTAGTTTTGGGTGTACAGGATTTAAATCTAACCCAAATTGAAAATTTTCGTTAGGTTTTTTAGGTCTTTTCTTCACTATCACCGTTCTTCATTCACAGATACTTACGTAGTAACACAAGTGTCATCAGCGACTGGATCATAAAGAAAATAAAGCTTTGAAGCATCTACCGACTCTTGTAAATCTTGAAACACAGCCAAGCGCCATTTTCCATATTGATGATCAAGTGGATCTGGAGCTTGACCCCATGGCACAGTAATATCTTCGGTTTGAACTTGCATAATCGAATTACTAAACAGCACACAATTTAGTTTTGAATTGAATAAAGGATAAAAAACAGAATGTTGCCAAATTTAAACAAAAAACGATTTGTTATTGTAAAAACAAAAATTTGTAAAACAAATTTTAGAATTTTTCAGTTTAAAAAAAGTTGAATTTGTAAAAAAAAGAAAATAATATTTTTAAAGGATAATCATAGTTACTCGCGTGTGAAGTAAACAAGTGGTATATTACAAGAATATGTACATCTCTCGGATTTCAACAAAATCGACTTTTTTTTTTATTCGTCTCGACGAGTTCTGACTGAAAAACGCAAAAAAATTTTCGGCAAAATTTTTTTGAGTCACTTTGAGGGGGTCAAAATCTATTCTTAAGTTTTCCTTTGTAAATAGGTCGAACTTTGTTTATTCGAATATTAACCTCTGTGGTGCAGTGGCAAAGCCGTCAGCAGTTCCATCTTAATGGAATGAGTTCGACTCCCAGTTCCTTCAAAAATCTTTTGCTCACAAAAATTTTTTTTAAATTGACGAAGATGATCTTGAATTTTCGGATGATTGATTTTTTTTCTTTTTGATTATAAAAATATTATATTTGCAGGCGCGTGTCCACTTCCCCTACACTTTTACAAAAATTGTAGCAAATTGTATCTCCGATTTTTCAAATTTTGCTTTTTTCGTGAATAAAATGGACATTTTATTCACGAAAAAAGCAAAATTTGAAAAATCGGAGACCTTGGTGTTATAGAGCTAGATAGATTTCATCTTCATTTTTGTAAAAAAAATTTCTCAAAAATCTGTTAACTTGGCGGAGGAGTAGCATTTTGAAGATTGCGTATTTTTCAGAAAAATTTTTTTACTTTTATTGCCTGATTTTCAATATTAATTTATTATTGAAACGAAAATTTAAAAAAAATTTTCTTCAAAATCCTGAGTTCGTGATTTCCCGAAAAACAGCCTATATCACAAATAAAAAACCCAACGAGAGAGAGAAGAAAAAATACAATTTTAACTATGGAAAAGCACATATTTGTGCAGGGGAAGAATAATTGCCATAAAATTGTTGAGAACTAACAGCAAAGTGGAAATAATTTAATCAAGAAGAGAAAAACAATATTCGCATAAGAAAATGACACCTTCATTTTGTGAAAATTTTAAAGAAATAGAAAGATCTAAAAAGTTTTAGAATAACTTGCGCAGCTGAAAGAGGATATAACCAATTTCATTACATGTGTTTTTCGATGACTCATCAAGTTTTTTGGTTCACTAAACAAACTCGTTTGTCAACAATGAAATAAATGACGTGGGAGAAATGAGAGAGTGAGCAAAAATTAAGGAAAGATTGAGAAGAAAATAAGAAAGTATAAAACTTTTCGTGCTACATAAAAATCCATTTAAAAATTACCCTCTGAAAAGAAATAATAATAAGGAAGTAAATGAATTCAACGTAAAATTTCTTTTTGAAATTTTTTCCACATTATGGTACTGCAAAAATTAAGAGACGGTATCTCGAAAGTTCGAACTTCCTGCGGACATAGGAAAACTGAGAACGGAATTTGAAAATTGGGCACAAAAGAATGCCAATGGAGTCTCCATTGCTAAAACTGAAGGAGGTCAAAAATTGAAAATTCTTTAGATTAGCGAAATTTGCTATAATTTATATATATTCGGAAAATTCATGAAAAATGGAGCATTTTTTGTTTTTACAGAAATTCTGAATCGCTATCGTTATCGAGATAATCGCATTTGAAGTTGGCGATTTTTTAGTTGCGATTTTGAATTTCAAATTCCCGCCAAGTCTCTAATTCAAATTTTTGGCGGGAATTTGAAATTCAAAATCGCAATTAAAAAATAGGGTTGCATTTTTGACCGGTCAAATGACGTCAATTGACCAATCAGCAAAATGTATCTCACTATGTTTTTGCTCTTTGATAAGTTCGACAGAAAAGCCAGACACAAAGAACTTTTTTTTGAATAATCGTCAAAAAAAGTTATTTGTATCTGGATTTTCTGTTGAACTTATCAAAGAGCAAAAACTTAGTGAAATGACCTTTTTACTGATTCGGACAAAAAAAGAATTAACGTCAAAGCGGTCAATTGACATTTGACCGATCCGGTCAATTGACCGCGATGCAACCCTACTAAAAAATCGCCAACTTCAAACGCAATTATCTCGACAACGATAGCGATTCAGAATTTACTGGTTTTCGTTTTAATAAACAAATTTCAAAAATCGCCAAATTCAAACGCATTTATCTATAAGCCCTTAGCGATTCAGAATTTACTGTAAAAACAAAAAAGCTCCATTTTTTATGAACTTTCCGAATACATACAAAATATGACAATTTTGGCTATTTACAAAAAAGTTTTGAGAAAGAAAACACATTTCCATCAAGAAGTTCATGCTCCGCCCACCTCATAGAATGATAAAAAGGTAAAGAATCAGGTTTGTATACCTCTTACTAAATTGATCGATTTGTCATTGAAAATTTATTTGTTTACAAAATTTTACAATTTACACCAAATTGTAAAAAAGGTGATATTCCTTTTTTTGTAAAAAAGGAATATCACAAACCAAAAAGCCTAAATCTTTCTGAATTATAATAACCTAAGTCAGTGGCGTAGCCAAGGGATGGGCGGTGGAGGGCGATCACCCCTCCCGTTTTGAAAAAAATTCTGTAAAAAAAATAAGAGGGGCGATCACCCCCTTAAGATTTTGATAAAATTCGAAAATATTCAAATTGACTTCCTATTTTTGTAAGAACCTCCCTACCGTTCATGCAAATCTGGCTACGCCACTGACTTATACATTTGTTACAATCAATTTTTTCTATAAAGATATCACATTATTAGACTAACAAGTTATATTTATACAGAAACTTAAACCTCATTTAAAAAACTTATAAAAATAATCAATCATCCAACAAATTCGGTTTTAGTGCAATAATAGCATTCTTCACAGCTTTCGCACAATCTCCAGCTTTTGGAAGGACAAAACAGTGAACTTGATTTATGTGGGCTTCTCCTGTTGGCAATTCATATCCGAACTTAAACGTCAAAAATTCCGGGATCCTCTTTTTGCTAGTTACACGCATAATTGATGACAATGGTCTACGTGTAGATGCATGAACGAAGCTGGGCTGAAAATGCCGTTGTTAAATTTTGTGTGTGCAAAAAATCGGTTTACTGAATCTTTGGCATTATGAAACACATGCATATGAGTTCTGCTAAGAGCAATATAACAAGGTACACTTGTCTTATTTGGCATAATTTCATGACCTTCGAAATGATCGGTTATTTCTGGTTTGCCAATTACATCAGTCCACTTGAGCTAAAAATGGAAATTTTTGACAGAAATAGATGATCGAATACCTTTTCGGTAGAAAGCGGAACTTCCACATCAGAAAAACTAAATTCATCATCCGAACTTGGAGAATCGTTTATAGAAAATACAGATTGCACGTTTCTATAGCGTTTTCCATACCGGTCTTTGCTGCTAATATGTTTGATGTTTTCTTAAAAAGAAGATGTGTTTAGGAGCAATACATATAAAAAAGCTACCTTCTTTAGGAGGAGCGTGAGAATTTTCGATAAGTTCATGCATTTTTGTGCGGACCACTTCGGTTTTATTTTTCATTGCTTGTTTCATTCTCTCCATAATGGACTAAAATGTGACACATTGTTCATGGAAAGAATTTAAAAAATCTTGACTCGAAATTTTACCAATTTAAAAACTTTATAGTTTTTTATCAACCATTTAATAAACAGCATTTTATGGCAGTTCAGGCAACATTTTTTAAGGGACTTCGTAAGACCGATGTAAGAGCGCGTTGCAATGAAATCGCTGAAATCGTGGTGAGGGGGTACTGTACCCCCTCCCCTTGGTAACCTATGCTTACATGGTCTTACAAAGTCTCTTATAGACAAAATTGTTACCCATCCACTAGAAGCAGGTGCTTTATCTTGGGCATTACATTCTCTGCACTCAATTGGATTAAAATGATTGCTCAACTTCTCCAAATTTTTTGTATCCTTCAACATTGAATGGAGAGCTAAAAATTTTTGCTTTCTATCTCCGACCACTTTTTTACTAACCTTTATATCCCCCATCCACATAAGAAATATGCTTGATATTCTGATGTAAAAATCTTGATATCACCATCATCATATAGGAATCATCTTCTTCCAAACCAGAGCCAATAAAACAAATATGATCACTTGGGTGACTCTCTTCTTTGAATTGAAGCAAAGATTTCATAGCTATTTGAAACTTTTCGGGGTCATCAACAAGCTAAATTTTTCTGTGTCCATAACCAGTTAAATGAGATGAGTCTGTGCTTGGACCAGGGGTTGAGAGGGTGGTTTTTTCGGTCTGCCACTAGAGACCGAAATTAGGCCCCTTCTGAGCCATCAAAATACCATCGGCCCTAGCCTCAGGGGTCGGACTTGGGACCCAGGTCTTGTAGTGAGGGGGTCGGGTTTTGGTGGTCTCAGCTTTTTTCTGTCTCTGGGTACCACCAACTAGTGATGGCCCTAACCGAAAAATCGTTCGATTCCAGTTCCACCAAAAATTTTTTTGCAGTTCCCGTTCCGGTTCCACCCAAAAAATTTTTTCGGTTGCTGTACCATATCAGAAACCGGAACCGGTAACGGGCTATCACTGTCACCAACCACTCCAAAACAACCCTGGGTGGTAACACACAGTGGATTGCGAATTTTCGCTCTCTGGAGGAGTCAAAAATAAAATTTCCTACCAATTTTCCGCTCAAGTTGTAAGAGCCGGGTACACTGCCGGCGTTAAAATCTTTATGAGATCGAGTGTCTATCACAAAATAGGTATAGGCAGCCTAAATTGGGACAAAATTTTTTGGAAAGTTTGAAGGACTAATATACCGTAGTTGGGCTGGTTACATCAATAGCTTTCTTATAAAGTTCTTGGACTGAGATAGGTAAGCACATTAATGTATTTAGTGGAATATCGGAAAAGTCGTCAACAAGGTTTGAGCCAAACAGCATGCCGTGAAAATCCTGTAAAACAAGATATAGGTCTCCAGGCGGAGGGATAAAAAGGCTTTATGTTTGAGCCCAACAAAATAAAAAATTGTTGATTTTTTATTTTTGGCATAAGGAGTATTGCGGAAGCTCAGGTACCCTCTTCTAAATTTTGAGAAAGCTGCTCCTTACCTCTCTTATCGAAACCGGAGTATAATTCAAATCCACATAGCAAATATCCAACAAATCTCCAACATCATCCACACTCATCTGACTAGGAGCATTTTTCAACAACTCCACAGCCTCTTGACCATTTTTTATGGTCAAAATTTTATCTCTAGCGTATTGCACAAACACCAAGGCAATGAAGAAAATTAAAAATGGGTCTCCCTAAAAGTATTTATTTAGTTGGTTTTAAGGCAAGCGCAAGTCTATAAAAAAAGTCCGCCTGATGCGATTGGTCTTTGTGCAATTTTGTCGGACTTTTTTCTAATCTTGCTATGACGTGGAAGGATCTTACCTTTTCAAAATAATGATCCCATATGGACCAACAAAGTTGTAGATCGGTATCCTTAGCCAGTAAGGTCCTAAACCAGCTGGTGACATATTGTTGTGGTTTAATTCTTAGGGATTCCATGTAAGTACATAGTTCAGGATCATGGTATTGCATAAGAAGACGGAATAGGTCGAAAACTTTTGATTTTTGATCGGTTCTAAAAGAGTACATGTGCAAAAAAATCGAAGGCATAGGCAGCTTCTTCCTTACCTCGGTACATATTTAGTTGTTATAGCATAAAATACATTAAACAGAACAGATTGATCAAAAGGCAAATACAACAACTTTTCCATAATATCAAGCCAACCATTTTCCAAATCATATTCCAACCTTCTCTTTTTACAATACAAAGTTATCAAACTCTCAATCTGAGGAACGTTAACCGTATCCGAATCAATCTTATCCACTATAACTCGGCAATCTTTCCGAAGCTGAGACTGATTTTTTAAGTTGTAGAGTTGATCCCAGTCCATCAAAGGGTCCGGTTTGTTTCGGACTCCGAGAAGGTTCTAAAATATAGTTAGGGCTTTGATAAACAGAAAAATTTTTACCACCCATCGATCATGTCTTTGTTGAGCCTCAGGGCTGGCGCTACCCCGCTTTTGTTTATAGTCATTTACAATGACTGGAGGGCTGCTGAAATCTCGACTAGTGGCTTCAGAGCTGCCTTCTTTGACCCTTAAATTTGATTTTTTTTTCAATAGAAAATTTTTATCCTTACCAATCATCACTATTAGTAGATTTTCCGCTAATAATTTCTAAATCTTCTTCTAATTGAGACATTTATGCAAATTTCATAGCTTTTACTCTAAAAAATCATAATGAATGAAACTTTTAAAAATATCTAAAATCATGGCATTTTTGGCAAAAAAATCGACTGGTGTGCTAGAATTTTCTTGCAAAAATAAGGATGAAATCGTGCTTCTCACATGAAATACCCTAAAGGGGTTTCTCGAACTTCGAAATGCTTCGATCTGAGACCCTGTACTTTGGGCGGTTAAAGTGTAATATCTCTGAAAAATGATATTTTTTCGAAATGGGAAAAACATCCTCCACAAGGGACAATATCTACAATTTCGAAGGAACGGGATTTATTTTTCATTTTCCTCCCCTTGACTACTCCAATGTTAAGACACATAAAAATTCAAAATCAAAAATTCATAATTTATCGATTTTTGTATCAAGTTTCACTTCATAGCATAAAATGACACTCGATATAGACAATAACATGAACGAAATGAATGTGCAAAATCGAACATCAATAATTGAAAATCCATGACATGGCTTATTTCGTTGTTCTTTTGTGTATCCATCTCGCTGTATACACTTGAATGCGTGTTATTTTATTTGTTGACTAATCAAGAGCTTTTGAATCGATTTGAGCTTTGAAACGAATTTTTTAATTTGTTAATTGAATGATTTTTTGGCATTTTTACTTTTACCAACTTTTTCTCCAACCTACTTTCTACAACTTATGAATCGCTATCGTTGTCGAAATACAGGTGCAAAACAGCTGAGACAAAACGCATTTTGATAGAAACTATGATCTTAGCTTCAAGAAAAGCTTTTTCGATGAAATTTTTTCCAACATAGGGTAAAAATTATTAAATAAATTTTTTGTGTGCATAATTCAAGAAAATTTCAACCTACAGGTATCACCAAGTTACACACATGTGGAATAAATCAAAAAATAAAAAGCACAAAAATCAGCATTACGTACTCCATGGGAACCATGTTTCCCCCTGTGCACCTATGCCCCTTATGTTTTTGACCTTTCCAACTAATACTTGGGAGGTAAAATTGAAGTCGAAAACTTTTTTGTAAAAATTTTGAGTCGAAAACATTGATTTTGGGCATATCCGACAAACTAAAACAGAAGGCACTCGCCCCGCAGGGGGTCGTCTTTAAATTGTAAATACCTATTGGTAAATTTATTATAATAAAAGAATGTTTTTAAAAAAGATAACATTGCAAAAGAATTTAAAAATTCAAGCTTTATTGCAAAACTCTTTTGCCTTTTCGGACAATCCATTCTGCTCGATCTCTTTTGTTTTTGTTATACAATTGACACAACAATTCACAAAGGCAGCATGATCACCACATTTACCATCATCGAAAACCTTTCTGGCGCATGCAATTGAAATTTCCAACTTCTTTCTAAAAATCAAATAGTCAAATTTCTTACTAAAATCTTACACAATCTCTTTTTCTTCTATTGCGTCTTTACAAAAACCCGTTCCTTGTTTTTCTCCTGATGTCAGAAAGCATTTCATAGTTTTATCATCCACAAAAATACACACAATAATGGTTGCCACTAATGTTAAAAATTTAGAATAGAAAAGTGAAACAAGAGTTTCTTCGGCCCACTGGTGGGTGAGGAGGTTCAAAAAATTGGCAGTTTAAAAAACTTTAGCTACGGAAGGTCTCTATTGTAATTTTTTTTATGAAAAAATGCATTTTCTGGACAAAAATGACTCAAAATGGCATTTTCGCTAATAATACCTGTATATTATTAACTTTAGCAAGTCTCTTTTCTTGATACTCTTAGTGTTTATGAAGCAAGGTATAATAAATACTGGACCGGTCTTCACTGCGTCCCGAAAACCATGTTTCACATTTACCATTTTAGGTAGTGCTGAAAGGAAACGGGCCAACGGACGAAAACGGCGTCTCTACGCGTCCCTAACCTTGGGACGCCACCTTCCAGTTTATATATGGTAAGAAAATTATACCTATGAAAATTGTCTTCATCGCTATCTATTTTTATCTATACAACTAAAAAAATGGAGCAAAATTGTCGACTGCTTCCTTATGATGGAAAGACTTGTATGAAATTCATGTAAGAATAAATTAGAAACATTAAAAAGAAGAAATTGGTATACATTTCAATTTTTGGCAAAAGAAATGTTTGTAAGCATCTTATGACTTTTGTGGCTTTTATTCAATCCTATTGCTTTTTTCAATCTCTCAATAAACAATTTTTAAATAAAAATTATTGCATTCAAAATTTTCTTTTGTTAATAAGCAAATTTTTAATAATTTCATTAAATAAAAAATTTTTAGAATGCGTCTCTTCTTGATTATGCCAATCCTTTTTATACTTTTCAGTGAGATCGTACCATGTGTTGAAGCATGCTGCCCTCTCTATTTGATGTGGCTTCCATTTTGCTGGCCTAAAGGAGCTTGTAGAAAACGTGAAATCGACGCAATTGAAGCAATGATTCGTGCCAAGAGAGTCGTAAATGATCAAAACAATAAATTCAAGGCCGAAAATATTTTGGTAGGAGTTGAACCTGAGCCTTCTGCTCGAGAAGCAAGAGCAAAACAGCTTAACTAAGCAGCCGATTTGTTATGAACTTTTAAAATTGACTAAGGACTAAGCTATAATTTTTTGTATCGCTTTGCGGGAACATACGGGACCATCTAGAAATTTATTTTTTAGCTTTATTAGTAGATATTTTACTAAATTGTTTGAATCTCATCTGTCCCGGGAATTTGTTTTGTTGAAAATTTTGGACCGCTTGAGAAAAATTATCTAGCTAATTAAAAAGTTCTAACTTCAAAAAGACATGGGACTGTATGACCAAAAAGTATGTTCTAGACAGTTTCAGTGTGATAAATGTCGATATCAGTGCCGTAGACAGAATTTCTCGACGAGGAGGGACATAGTAACATCTTTCCAAAATTTAATGAAAAAACATAAGGATGGATCATTAGGATAAAGAGAAAAATATAAATTTTCCGGCTACGGGGGGACATGTCCTTCCTAATTTTTTAGCCAAAAATTAAAAAACTTTGTACAAATTTTTGTGAAAAAACCAGCACTATTAATCTATTTTTAGCAAAAATAATTCAAGTTTATAATTTTTATGGCAAAAAGTATTCGCCCCCTGTGGGGCTTGAACCCACGACATTCAGATTAAAAGTCTGACGCTCTACCAACTGAGCTAAGGAGGCTATGCATGTCACTCTCATTGAATATCTTTTGACCTTCAATCAATTATTGCACAATGAAAATGCAAAATACATAATAAAATCACCAAAATGAAAAAAATGTTTTTTTGAATATTTTGAAAAAGTAATTTCGATTTTTTGTAGAAAAAATTAATTAGAAAAATATGGGGGAAGCGAAAATTGCACAGGGTCGACCATTTTTTGTTCATGGAGTGTAGATTTATACCCCTTTTTCAACTATGTCCTGTAGATGCGCCACTTAGGGGGGATAATATTTCAAAATATTGTCCATGTAAGCAATATCCCATATATCATGAATATAAAAACCGATTTCTGTGTCCGTACGTACGGAACACAGTTCTCAGGAAAAGTAAATCGGATTGACATGCGGTCTTTTTTAAAGTTAGTAGGTAGAGTGTAGATGTGCAGGAAACAAAAAAATTGGGGTACCCCCTAAAAATTGCAAAATATGCGAATTTCAAAAATGTCTCAAAATTGGCTAATTTTTTCTACTCAGAGGTTTCCGACTACAGGGTATAGTTGAAAAGGGGATGTAGATCTACACACCATGAACAAAAAATGGTTGACCCTATGCAATTTTCGCCCCCCTCCCATATTTTTCTAATTAATTTTTTTCTATAAAAAAATCGAAATTACTTTTTCAAAAAATTCAAAAAAACTTTATTTCAAAAAAAAATTTTTCAACGACCTTCCAATTCAATTCCTACGAAGAGATATGGACATTACAAGAAACCTTAAAATTTTAGTAAGGCACACACAAAGATGAGGCCTTAGACCTCTCATAGACATTTTTTTTCAAAAAATTTTCTCATATTCTTAATCAACAAGAAAAACTATCTTGATTCTCTCAAAAACTTTTGTCGACCCTCTAAGTGTTGAGGTTATTCGATGCTGAGAATTGCACATATTCCCGAACTGAAAATGCTTTCCTGATTCAGGAAAAATTGTGTTTTTGAAGCGTAAATAGTCATTTTTCATTTTCAAAAACTCAATTTTTTCCCTGAATCACGGTCATGGAAGCGTTTTCAGGGTTCGGAAATGTGCGCAATCGATTTCCCGCATCGAATTAATAGGGTCATTTTTAGGAAAAATAACTGGGTTCAAAATTCATAAAAAATGGTAAAATGAAACTTTTTTCGCCACCCTGTACAACTTTTTGTTTCCTGTGTTTCTTTTCATATAAGAAATAAATTTTTGAACTAGCAATTTAACAGCTTCCAACTAATGAATCATTTTGTTATATTATGACAGCTATAAAAATGCTTATAAAGTTTTTAATGGCCACTTGCATTTTTTTCCCGTTCGTTTTGCAAGATTTTTCGACTTGATTTTCAAAATGAAGAGCACCGTATTATGCATGATTTTTATGTTTAGTTTAACCTATAGTCAAGTATGAAATTTTTTTAAATTCATATTTTTTAAAAATTTTGTTATAGCCTCAATTCAATTCTGGTGGACCAGTTCATGATATTCCAAGTAGGGATCAAGCTCAACCAATCCCATCTGTTGACAATGAAAACGTGCAACCGCGATCAAACACTACTCGCCATGGCCACATGTGTGTGCCTGGTCAATGGTGTGATGAAAGCCAACATTGTTGTCCAGCTACAACTGGTCGCTTCCGGTGTTGCCCACAGCTCACCGAATGCAGTGCAGATGGACTTTTATGTAATCCTTTAAACGGAACACAGGCTTTTGGAAATGTATGATTTTTTTGTATTTTAATTAATTTCATAAATTTAAATAAATAGATTATCGGTTACAGCAAAAAAAGTCATAAAAAAGTTTATATAAAGTTGATCCCACAGTAGAGTAACCAAAAATATGTGATGTATGATCATGTGGATAGGGCGTCAGTTTTCCATTTTATGCATAACATAACTTAAAGGGACTGTCTACAAGGTTGGGGAAAATGCATACTTTTTAAAAAACTTTGTTTCTCGTATTTTCCATCCATTTTCGTCAATTTTTTCATTTTAGGCTATTTTTACCCTAGAATCCGAATTTGTTCTTTCTAATTCCCGTTCTTCAATGTATAGCGGGCAAAAAATGGCGTTTGTACAGGGTGATTCAAAAAAGTGCATTTTTATGATTTTTGGGCCCGAAAATTTTTTGGGACAGGAAATTTTTTCTAAAAATGATCCAGCTAGGGGTAATTTATGCGGGAAATCGATTGCGCGCATTACGGAAGCATGAAAACGCTTCCTTAACCCTGAATCAGGGGAAAAATTGGTTTTATACGTGAAAATGATCATTTTTTCGTATTTTTCCCCTGAATCAGAATCAGGGAAGCGTTTTCATGCTTCCGGAATGGCGCAATCGATTCCCTGCATAAAATGCATTTTTTGCCAAAAAAGCCTTGAAAGATAACATTTTTTGGCAAAAAGTAACTTAAAAATGGCATTTTTGAGCAAAAATAGCAATTTTTGAGCATTTTTTTCAAATTTTCACAAAATCTATAAAAAATCGAAACAAAATTGCTTTTTTATATCTCAAAAAAGCAAAGGGTGGGAAAAAAGCAATTTGCTTTAAAAAAAGCGAAAATGGCATCCCTGGATACAAAAAAAAGTTATTTGCGAAAAAATTTTCAATTTCTCGTTAACAATTGCGGCATGAAGAAGTCAGTTGGTTTCGAAGCAATTCGAAATTCTGAACATTATAAGAAAAATTGAAACTTTGGCTTACCCTGTAGAAAAATAATCATGTGTTACTATTTAAAAAAAGTTTGACGTTCATTATTATATAAGTATAGATTTGTGTTAATAAAATCATTTGACTCGTTGAATAAATTTCATTCTCATCAGATCCAGATCAGAGGTGCAACGTAACCGGAAAATTTTCGTAATTCGTAATTTTTCGTAATCTTAAAAATTTCGTATTTCGTAATTTTCAAATTTCGTAATTACGAAATTGGCCAAAAAACCCGTAATTTCGTAATTCGTATTACGTTGCACCTCTGGTTGCAACGTCCAAGATAAAGTTGTAACGGAGTTTTAACCGGTTACAACAGCTTGCATGAGCCTGATCGTCAATAAAATCGTGTTTATTGAAACGATTGACAAAACTATGTAAAAAGTAATTTTTCGTACTTACACAAATTTGTAACTCGAAATTCGTAATTTTCAAATTTCGTAATTACGAAATTGGCCAAAAAATTCGTAATTCGTATTACGTTGCACCTCTGATCCGGATCCTCAATCTACAGAGTAGATTTTAAGAAACCATACGCTTACCAATTTTCGGCATACGCAATAACTGGACGAATCGACGGAACGAACAAGAACGGGACACAAACACGGGACGACAAGAAGATTGATCCACGAAGAGCTTGTGGATCAATCAGATAACAATCTTCAATAAATATATTGAAACGATTTCATAAATCATTATAAAATTCAAAATCCTTGAACATTTAGGAAAAACTGAATACAGCGTTTTTTACAGCGAGATGAATAAAATGACACCAAAATTTTCGAATTTGAATAATGTTTTGGTTATTGAAACGAAAACCATGAATCAAGGATTTCGTTTTAATAACCCAAAACATTATTCAAATTCGATAATTTTGATGTCATTTTATTCGTCTCGCCGAGTTATAAAAAACGCTGTATTCAGTTTTCCTAAGGGTGCGTTCAAGCATGTCAAAAAGTTGTCAAAAAAGTTGTCAAAATGTTGTCAAAAGTTGTTAAAAAGTTGTCAAAATGTTGTCAAAAAGTTGTCAAAATCAAACAAATTACTTGAAAACTTTTTTTGACAACTTTTGAATTTTTGGACAACTTTTGACAACATTTTGACAACTTTTTTGACATGCTTGAACGCAGCCTAAATGTTCAAGGATTTTGAATTTTATAATATTTATTCAACTGTTTCACTGAACATTATGAATCAAACATTTTCGGATTTTCGCTTCAATACACCGATTTCTTCTCTGAATCAGGGTCAAGGAAGCGTTTTCACAATTTGGGAGTCCGCACAATCGTTTTCTCGCATAGAATTACCTCGAAAAATGATCATTTTAGAAAAAATTGCTTTGGAGAAAGGGCCCTAATTTGCACCCCTTAAGAAAAGCGGAGAGAGAGGTCTAAGCCTAAGAGATCCAAAGCTTAAGAAAGTGTAAGCCTAATCATATGAAAATCTGTGGTTTAAAAATAAAAATTTCATTTAAAAAAATACTATTTGTTTCAACAAAATACTATGTTAAAAAATCTGTATTAAAGGAGGTGCAGATAATATGCCATTCTCGGTCGAAAATTTTTTTTGCCAAAACAGTCTATCTAGGGGTAAAATCATGCGAAAAATCGATTGTGCGCATTCCCAAATCTCGAAAATGCTTTCTTGACCCTGATTCAGGAAAATAGATGTAAGGAATGATTGAGTTCTTGGTAGGAATGATTTAATTTTGTATTTGGGCACTTCATTTTCCAGGGTAAAATTTGTGTTATAAAGAAACGAAGCGATATTTCTGTTAATTTTGAGTACCATCGTTATTCAAAAAACACACACGATGGTACTCAAAACTAACAGAAATATACAAAAATGTAAATGTTTTATTTGGGTTAACGTTGAAGGACTGACTGAGACTCGATAGAATTTAGGTGCTCGGTTTTAATTGAATCAAGGAACGGAGAACGATTTCAATTATTGTATGTTCAAGGAAAGACTTTTTCAAGCGGAGCTATAATTCATTTAAGCATTTGCCCACACGTTTTCTATATTAGTTGTCCGCCAGGGATAATTGTTTGACGTGTTGCCTTAATTGAATAAAGGATTGCTTGTATTCAGGAATAGATGTATGTAATGAAGCGAAAATTGAAAAATTTTGGGCTTCTTGCCTCAAAATCATCTTTCTGGGGGTAATTTTATGCGGGGAACCGATTGCACGCATTCCCGAAGCTTGAAAATGCTTCCCTGATTCTGATTCAGGGAAAGGAGTGTTTTGTATTGAAGCGAAAATATGAAAATTTTGGATTTTTCTTCTAAATTCATTATTCTAAAGGTTATTTTATCGATTCAGCGCATCCCCGAAGCGTTGTGGTAGAAATATAATTTTTCAAGGATGATGGTCAAGGATGCATTTTGACGTTTCGGAGATGCGCTGAATCGATTTTCCGCACAAAATAACCCCTTAGAACAATGATTTTAGAAGAAAAATCCAAAATTTTCTTCAGGATTAGTGAATTAGAATTTACTTCCAAAGCAAAAGTTGATTGCCACAACGTGAACTATCTTTTCCACTTTTAAATAAAAAATCAATTCAAAAGTGGACTGGTCCTTTAGGAAAAAGTTTTGGTGATTAAATGCATTGACTCTTAATACAAGCAATACTTTATTCAATTAAAGGGGGGGGGGTCTCATTTACCTCGGGGACTCCACTTAAGGAACACTTTTCAAATCTCAGATTTTTTCTGGTCATTTTCTACTAGCGACCACAGTTTCTGGTCCCATTTTTTGTGGCGAGTCCGAATTTCGCAAAAACAAAATAAGTTTGTCCTCAAGAAACCATAGAAAAATTGAGAAAACAACATTGAAAAAACAGCAAAAACCGGTCATTTTTGTTGTTTAAGGACAAAATGTTGTTTTTTCAATTTTTCTATGGTT
>OZJO01012163.1:0-16858 GCA_900406225.1 Acrobeloides nanus | reverse complement strand
CCACTACGCCATGTGGTGATGGTATAGTGGTTAGCACGTTCGACTAGCCAGCCAAAAGGTCGAGGGTTCGATTTCCGAGTGTGTCATTTTGTTTTTGCCTCATTTTTTACTATCAACTTCAAAGTCAAATATCTCGCCACTGGAAAATAATTTTTATATACGGTTTTTTGTATGCAGTAGTGGGACTAAAGCTCTATATTTTCATAAAAAAATTAAATTTCTAACATTTTGTTAAGGTGAAGAAAATCGACTTTGAAAACTTCAGAGTAATTTTTGACAATGTTAGGATCAACGGAATTTAAACATTTTTATCATTATTTATTCGGCCATTGTTCAGCTACAATTTAAAAAAACCGCATAGAAATTCGTTAGAGGGGCTGCGAGAACGACTAAGAACATTGATGTTGCAGACCAAACTGATCGCTCTGTACAAAAGCGAAATATAATGTTGGCATACACTGGGCGGAGCATTCCTGCTAAATGCTCAAACATAGGCATGTAGCAGCAATGATCACTGATCATATGCTTCAACAGTTTGTAATCAATACATCACAAATACATGATCACTTCGTTGGAGTTCTTTTTGAGGAGTCATCAAACTTCTCAACAAAGATTTTAACAAAATTTTTGTCGAAATTTTCTGAGCGTTTTAGCTTAAAAATGAGCGTTTTTCAACAAAAAAATTTCGCACCTTTCGTCGCGAAAAACAGGAGATTAAAGTGATTTTTGAAATTTTTTAAAAACTCGAAAAAATTGCGTTGGTCCCCCTTATGTTTTTGCCTAAATTTTTGAAAAATTTTCGAAAAAAACATAAAGGGGAACAAGGTCAAAATTTTTTTGAAAAGGTTCCCTCCATTCTTGGAGTCTGGCTACGCACTGATTTTTTCAGCAAGAATTGTAATTTTCTGAGCACTTAAAAACAAGCATTTTTAAAAAAATTTCGCCTGCGGCGCTGATTTTTTCTTTTATATAAGGGTTTTTCAACAAAAATAAATTTTTGTAAAAAAATCGAAAAACTTGCCTTGGTCCACCCTTATGTTTTTGTTCAATTTTTAAAAAAATTTCTGAAAAAAATCTTAAGGATTCTCCCTTATGATTTTAGGATTCAATCCAAAAGTTACGCCCCTCCTTGCCCACCTGTGATTGGGATTACAAATACAGGTTCAGTGTGATTATTCTTATGGCATAATTTGAGAATAGCTTTAGCAAAGAACTTTCGATGGTTTGGAATAAAGAACCTAAACAAATGCGTCAGTAATATTTTTTCAAAATGATCAAACCCGATAATGAATAAATCCAATGGACCATGAAGACTGAATATCCAAATCAATAGCTGGATAACAATAAATGTATTCTTAATTTTAAGCATAATAATCAAGGGTAAAACTATGAATACAGAACCTCCCACAAATATAGCCACATACAATTGTATTAAGACTGCTTTATATAATTTTCTTTGGAGTGCATGAGTATTTTTATGGTACTTCTTTTGGGCTTTACGTAAAAAGAAGATCGGTATTAAGGATATTGCAATCAAAAATAAAATTAATATTATACATATTATATAGAAAGTTATTACATAGCCAAATGAATGGCTTTCTTGAAACTTTCCAATGCCTAAATTTAAATGAAATTTCTCACCAAGATAACAAAATTTAATAAGTCGTGACAGGGGGCGAAGATGAGTGATCACCCACTACTCATGGTGGTACTTTCCACTACCACCCACCATTCACCACTCACTAGGTGGGTTTTGGGTGGTACTATTCATGCATGGGTGGTACCACCCCTGAGTCGTGGCTTGCCCTATTAAGTTGCGACTTACCCTGCATGGCCCCTGAAAATCAGAAAGATTCTTTCTAGCAGGATAGTCTATATCATAAAACATTTCAGGACAGAATTGGGATAAGCCAAGTCGTTTTATAAGTTTTACATGGCTCTTTATAAGAAATACATGTTAGCGGCAAACTCGATAATATCGAGTCTGCCTATGAAAACTCGAAAAAATTTTTTAAAGGCAAAGTCACTATAACCAAAGCTTTCATAGGCAAAAACCACATTTTAAAGTTTTTTACAACATATTGTGTGGTCCCAAAATAAATGACAATTTTGTAATTTTTTCAATTTTCAAGTTTTTGAATTTTTTTCATCAAAATAACCCCATAGGAGGTTGTCTATGAGAGAAATCGATTGCATGCATTGTCGGACCTTGAAAAAGCTTCCTTGCCCCTGTATTAACATATTTTCGCTTTAATACACACATCTTTTCCATGAATCAGGGTCAGAGAAGCGTTTTCAAGATCCGGGAATGCGTGTAATCAATTTCTCACATAGAAAAACTCCCTATAGGATTATTTTGATGAAGGTTAAAAAACTTGAAAAAATCGCCCAAAAATTACAAATTGCCATTTTTGGGGCACCCTGTAACATCTTTATATCTTTAAAAATATTTTTTCTAGTTAAGTCACTACACCGAAAAAGTAAGTTGTTTGACATCTCCGTTCCCCTCCTCTAAAAAATTTCTGGCTTCGGCACATTCCCTACACTATCCTTGATTTCAAAATTTTCAACTCTATTAATTTCAAAAGACATACAAATTGCTCTTTGCATGAGTTCTTCATTGAAAAATGGCAACTCTTCAATTATATTTCTATAATTTTCTTGACTATAGATAAATGGTTTGAAAGACTCAAGTAGATATATGCAATATAGCCCGAGGAGCTGCCCAATAGACAATAATCCAACGAAAAACTTCCAATTTCCAAACAAATCCATCATTTTAGTCATATTTAAAAGAGTAAATAAACGGTAAAATACGGTTAAAATTACGCCTATAATCGCATTAATCAATAAAACAAGGAAAATTTCGAATATTCTATACAAAATATCTACGCTTAAAAAGTTTGCCAGAAATCCATTGAAAATTATGCACCAATAAGGGCTTAAAAATACCGGTGAAGTAAGGGCTATAATAATTTCGCCAATAGTGGTCCAAATAATCGTATTCATAAAATAAAAACGAAATATCTCCATTTGCTTAGATTGGGTCATAGTAACATAAAATAATACTGGTGCCATGAATATTTGAAACAGTGCAGATATAATTTCGAAAATTCGTGAAACCGTCGCTGTTGGCTCGCTATAGACATCAGATAGCGTGAGATTCATTTTTTTCTACCTCGGTTCTACCAAGCCTAAGAGTAATATTTTTTGAAAGAAATGGTAAAATATACAGGGTGGTACAAAAAAATGTCGTCTGAGCGATTTTTTATGATTTTGGACCCAAAAATTTTTTCCTTAAATGATATTTCTAGGGGTAATTTTACACGGGAAATCGATTGGGTGCATTCCCGAAGCTTAAAAATGACCCTAGTTAGCCGGATTTTAGGGCAGAATCCAAAATTTTTCATTTTCGCGTCATCACACTACACTGAATCAGGATTAGGGAAGCATTTTCAAGCTTCGGGAATGCACGCAATCGATTTCCCGTGTAAAATTACCCCTAGAAATACCATTTTTAGACAAAAATTTCCGGATCCAAAATCATAAAAAAATCGCTCAGACGACATTTTTTTGGACCACCCTATAGATACTAAATGCGTTTTTATAAAAAATTAATTTAAACACTAACATAGTTCCCAATCGCTTCGCAATTGGGAACCTGAAATTTACTAAAACTGTTGGTTTTTTGCAAAAACACAAGCTTGACTACACCTCGTGTGCCGGAGCTCCATCAATTGAGAGAAAAGGGGATATAGAGTTTATTTCTATTTTTTAGGGTGTACCCAGTGCCGTAATTTTAGTCCAAATTTGGGGGGGGGGGAGGAGGGTTCCCCTTTGCCCAAGTATGACCTATATATACATACTAATTATTAAAAAAGACCGTAAGTCAATCCGATTTGCCGTTTCTGAGGTCTCGTAGTGCCTTATAACGGATACGTAAACCGAATTTTTATGATTTACGCAGTTTTGTAGGTTCGTAAAACTGCTTAGACATGTGTTTTTGAAATTAATTCGCCGAAATGCATTAGTTGAAACGCATTATATTGGAACAGACAGAGTTTTTCGGCCCTTCAAAATTTAATCAAATACTTAATTGATTAGAATATTTTATGAACCCCTGCAGCAATGCCTCCACTTTTTTCTCTCGCTCCTTGTCGTGGCACAAAATTTGTTCATCCTATATGAATGGTACTTTTACCTTCTGCGGGTTTTCGTGTTGTTGGATCGATTGCGACAAAGAAACTATTAAAAAACACGACGTCCGAAACTTGCAAAAAAGTTGCGCATCAACCAAACTTTTGTAGCTGAATGGCTAGAGCTGTATATATTTCGGCGAATTAATTTAAAAAACACTCTAGAGTTGTAATTTCTAAGGTTACGCGCTAACAGCCGTGAAACGCATTTCACGACGCTAACCGTCCAGAAATCCGGACTCATTTTCAGACGGCGTCCGGAAACGGGTCGAATTGGCCTGAATATCGACACGAAAACCCTGAATTTGAAATTTGTTAAAATAAATCACTAAAAATTTAAAATCTTGACAATTTGGGAAATAAGTCATTGAATATATTTGTTATAATTCGCCGAGACGAATAAAATGACACCAAAATTATTGAAATTTGAAAATGTTTTGGGTTATTGAAACGAAAACCCTGATATAATTTTAAAAATTTAAATAAAATTTTGCTATAGTTTTTTCAATTTGTGATAGGTTTTAAATTTGTTCCTTTACACATTCGGATAGGTTTCAAAAATTTCTGCGTACGACACTGAAATGGAACCCCTCCTCCCGCTAAATTTCACCCGAGGCCATAAGCACAACCAAGGAAATTGTGAACTTTGCACTGAAATGGAAATTTCCGTTGCTGTGCATACGAAAAGCGAAACTTCCATGGACGTGGAAATTTCCACGGAAATTCAAATTTCCTTGGTTGTGCATACGGCCTCCGAAGTCCGAAAATTTACATAAGAGCCCCTTATGATTTGGTCAGTAAAGGCCAATATTTTGTTTGACTTTTTTCGTTTTTTAAGTGGAAAATTCATGATTTTTGGGAAAACAATTTTGGGTGAAATTGGGGAATTTTTTGTCATCGTCCTCCCCCCTCCACAAATAAATTGTGCGAAAAATGGACCCCCATCCCCTCCAGCTACAGCACCCCCGCAAATCATGTGAAAAATGGACCCCACCCCCTCCGTCTACAGCAATTATTTACTGACCCTCTTGGCAATATATGATTCTTCGTCATATTGTTTTCATTGTCGTAGTGATATTTATTCTAATTAAAATATATTATTTGAATACTTTGTTAATATATTGGGCAAGTAAGAATTTTTTTAATAGACCAAGATTAAAAAGTAAAAATCCCAACAGTGGAAAAATGTGAAAAAAAGATTCGACAGTTTTTTTTGTCCGTCATGTACAGGGTGTGCGGAAATTATCCGATCCCCTATGTAGGATATATCTAGATGCTTTTTTCATCATAACTTTTGTTAGGAACATCTATACATCGAGATCTTGGTGTCATGTTAAAGGTACGAACGTAAGCTTTAAAAAGACACCAAGATCTCGATGGGCAGATGTTCCTAACAAAGGTTATGGTGAAAAGTATCCGACAATAGGAGGTCGGATAATTTCCGCACACCCTGTATAAGAGCAAGCAGTGCCATAGCTTCTTGGGAGTCCCCAAAAACCTCAAAGACCAAAAAATCTAAAGAGCACTCTTATGTTTTGCCCGAAATTTAAAAAATATTAATGGTCTCCAATACAATTTCTCAGAAAATTTTCCCATTTTTCACCAAAAATTTTCATTTTATGAGCATTTTTAGCATAAAAACAAGCATTTCTCACAAAATGTTTTGCCTGTTGTACCGACTATTTGCTTTAGCATTCGAAAAAACATAAGGAGTTTTTTGTGCCCTTATGATTTTTTGAAATTTTTGGCCGGGGACATGCCCAAAACTTCGGAGCTCCTATGGCGCTGGAAGCAAGTTGTGGCAAAGAAGAAAGATGGAACAGCCTATAGAGATCGCCAAACCGAAAAAAAGATCCGATTTGGTTTTTACATTAGTTCACGACCAGTATTGTAATTTTGGTCCAGACTTGGGGAAGTTTTGGAAAATTCACGTTAGGAGGGGGAAGGATATAGTTAGAGGGGGCACCTGGGAACGGTGCCCCCTCCACATTCAGACCGAAAGCCCAAAAAAAAATTCTAATCATAAGGGTCCCCTCTTATGTTTTTTAAGCACTAATCTCCAAACTCTTATTTTAGATAGCTATGCCCAAATAGCCTTTTCATTCGAATTTATACAAGATAAAAGTATGTATTATGCCAATAAACTCAACCAGAAAATATATAACTTCAACTTTTCCAGATTGGCAAACCGGTAGAATGGGCAATTTTGTAAGAATCATTTTTATTGAATCAACACACTAAAAGCATATTTAGCTTTTTCGCTTTGCATCTCTTTATGGAATGGGTCGTGATCTAGGACAAGAAGTGTATTTTAACGGGAAGAATGATAACATTAAGAAGAGTATGAGTGAAATCTCAGAAATATTCCCTTTAATACATAATAAAGTGCATATAAAGGTATATGTTTGCCTTTTTACATGACACTTTTGGGTTTTTTTCAAACTTTATTTTTCATGAAAATAACACTATAAGGGGTTTTCTATGCGAATAATCGATTGTGTTCATTGACATACACAAAAACTCATGTATGTTACAAATATGAAAAAAATATATATTTCCGAATAAATGTTCAGATATATAAATTTTAACACTTGGATGGTTGACAAAATTGTTTGACAGAGTCAAGACAGTTTTTCATGGTGATTACAAATCATATATAGGAAGGGGGATGAATCTCCTCCCCCAACCCACTCACTCATCGGCTAAAAATTAGAGGGGACCTACTCATAAGGCCGAAAATTATCAATCAAAAATGAAGTTTTTGGCTGATCGAAGGCATACCGAACGAGGGGATCACTTCATCGGGGGCATGAGGGAGAGGGACCCCCTCATTGAGCTTTCCCTTCCCCCCCCCTCCCACCTTGCCCATATATGTTAAAAATATGAAAAAAAAATTTTGAAAGAAAAGTGACTACTGGGGGTCTAGTACCCATTCTTTGTTCGAGACTCTCAATTTCGATTTTTGAGGCCATTTTTTACTCAATAATGGATTTTTGAAGCTATTTTTGATATAAATTCCGATATCTGAACCCATTTTTGGCTCAAAATTCGATTTTGGAGCATTTTTTGGTCTTAATTTCGATTTTTGAAGCATTTTTGACTCATAAGAGACCTTCAAGGTTTGACAAACTCAGATTTTTTCGAGACTTAGCTCAAAAGTTAGAAAAAAATGTGGAAAAAACGCATATAATAGTTGCTTGATTGATTGGTTATAAATTTTTTGAGCTATGGGGTCATAAAGTTGCAAAATTTTTCGATTTTTACTTTGTGCAAAAAAATTTGTCTCCATCGAGATTTGAAAAACCTTGTTACAAGGCCGCTGCTTTGTCATTGCACCATCGATGGACTGACGTCTTTTCACACCAAGTACTAGTGCTTTTTTTTTAAAGCACTAATTTTTTTAAAAACAGTATTCATATGATTGTTCCTAACATTTGTAAACAAAAATATTTAAATTATAGTTTTATACAAAAGTGAAATCCAAGTCAACGAACGAATAAGCATCCGATGTTTCCACCATATGAATAATCTCTTCGGACATTCGGATTTCTTCCAATGTCACTTCTGACAACGTATTTGAAAAGTTCAAATAAAATATGAAAATTTTTGGTTCACAATTAATCCAAAATATTAATCTTTCAAATTGTACGAAATATGGTATTTGTTTCACACTTTTGTATAAAACTATAATTTAAATATTTTTATTTTAAAATGTTAGAAACAATCATATGGATGCATAATTTTTTAAAAAGCACTAGTACTTGGTTTAAAAAGACGTTTCTCCATCAAAAGCTTCGGTAGTATAGTAACAAAGCAGCAGCTTCGTGGCCACAAGGGGTTCGAATCCCTCTTTGAGGCAATTTTTTTGTAAAAAATCGAAGTAAAAATCGAAAAATTTTGCAACTTTATGATCCCATAGCTCAAAAAATTTATATCCAATCAATCAAGTGGCTATTATATCCATTTTTTTCACATTTTTGCCTAACTTTTGAACTAGGTCTCGAAAAAATCTGAGTTTGTCAGACCTTGATGGTCCCTTGTCAGAATTCATACCGAACCCATGGCCAAGTGGCTAAAGTGACATATTCGCAGTTTACAGGTTCGGGTTCGAATCCCGCTTCGAATTTAAAGTTGTCCAAATTTCATGAGATTTTTTGCATATTTCTATCTTGGCCTCTAAGACACTTTGCAATCATTTATGGGTCAGTAAATATTTTCTGGAGCTATTAGTAAAAGTGATTTTAAGTTTTATAAAACCTAACCTTACTGTACAACAGACCCAGGATTTTTATGCGGAGGGGGGGGGGATACAAGATCCCGACTTTTTATTTTGGTCAAAAACATAAGGGGGACCCTTTGAATTTTTTAAACTTTTTTTGCCCATGGGGGAACATGTAAACCCTGTACCTCCTCCCCCCTTCCAAGCTATACAACCACAGCAAGTATTTACTGACCCAACAATGAACAAAGTATCTTAGAGGCCAAGATAGAGATATGCACAAATTTTCATGTAATTTGGGCAACTTTAAATTCGAAGCGGGATTCAAACCCGAGCCTATAAACTGTAAATTTGTCACTTTAGCCACTCAGCCATGGGCTCAGGTTGAAAAACCCCATGTTATGGTATTCGTACTACTCGTCTCAGCGAGACGAATCAAAAGGCATGACTCGTTTGTAAAATTTCAAGATGATCGAGATATAGAGATTCATCCGGGAATCCATCCGTTTTAGTATATCAAGTTATGAGCGAAAATAAAATTGCGAAAAACATTTTTCAAATGAGTTAGAACATTGGAACGAAGAGATTGTACCCAGGGATCAATCAGATTATTTATTGAAACGATTTAATAAAACATACAATTCAAAACGTTGACATTAGGGCTGCGCGCGGGCGGGATCCCGCCCGCCTATTTTTTAAGAAGAAACCCCGCCCCGCAACCTCGCACGCACATTTTTGAAAATCTCTCAACTCCGCCTAGCAAACAATTTTTTGAAAAAACCCCGCCAGCAGGCCAAGGCGCAGCCCTAGTTGACATTTTTGGAATTAACATTTAGGCTAAAAGTCAACAGAATGCATCCCATAAATTTAACCCGTTTGTGCGCACCGGTACCAAATTGGTACCAAAAATTTCAATTTTTTAGATAAAAATTTTTTTTCTAAAAATTTCTCAAAACATCGTTTTTAGGCTAATTCGTATGCGAGAAATCGATTGCGCGTATTCCCGAAGCGTGAAAATGCTTCCTTGACCCTGATTCAGGGAAATAGATGTGTGTATTGAAGCGAAAATCGAAAAATTTTGAAATTTCTCCCTCAAAATCATATTTCTAGGGGTAATTTCATGCGGAGAATCGATTGTGCGCATTCCCAAACCTTGAAAACGCTTCCTTGACCCTGATTCAGGGAAGGAATCGGTGTATTGAAGCGAAAATCAAACATTTTCGGATTTTTATGAGAAAACCGTCGATTCTTAGATTTTTCTAGGCGAGGAATCGATTGCGCGCATTCCCGAAGCTTGAAAATGCTGACCCTGATTCAGGGAAATGAGTGTTTTGTATTGAAGCGAAAATATGAAAATTTTGGATTTTTCTTCTAAAATCATCGTTCTAAGGGTTATTTTATGCGAGAAATCGATTCAGCGCATCCCCGAAGTGTCAAAATGCATCCTTGACCATTGTCCTTGAAAAATTATGTTTCTACCACAACGCTTCGGGAATATTTATCACTGAGCTGTTTCCATGGAGATAGATCTATTTTAATAATTTTTTAGTGATTTTTCATGCCCTCAAAATTGCATAAAAGTGTCTGCAGAAAAAAACTATAGGGTGGTGGAAGATTTGAAAGCGTTTTTTAAAAGTTGAATATACCTTAAATACCTTAAACCCTCCTCCGCCCATTAAGTTGTGGGAAAAGGAGGTAGAAAGCGAGTCTAATAATTCGATACAACATGGCCTTCCACAGGGGATCAAAACGGGTGTATTGAAGTAAAACTCAATTTTTACCCCAAAATGATTTTTTCAGACAAAGTGAAGTTCTACAAAGTTGTTTCTCATAAAATTTCGCGACGAAATGACTCATTGCGGTCGATTTTTGAAATAAAGTTATAGCCTTTTATATAAATTTTCATGTTTTTGGGTAAAAATCTAGTGCCTGATCACCCAACTGATTTTTCCAGCCAAAGTAATGTTTCACAAAGTTGTTCCTCAAAAAATTTAGCGTTGAGATAAGTCCTCGACAATGATTTCAATGTGAAGAAAAAAGTTAGAGTCATTTTATGCAAATTTTCATGTTCTTGGGACACAAATTGAACTATTTGTCCATCTACATGAATTTTCCAGTGAAAGTGGTGTTCTACAAAGTTGTTCCCCATGGAATTTCAGGTTTAAGTGATCTATCATTAATGTTTTTAATTAACGAAAAAAAGTTATGGGAATTTTATGAGAAATTTATAGAAACAAATTTAAAAAAAATATTGTTTACTTTTTAAGCATACAAAATACGTTATGATAGCATAATGAAAAATTTTATTGAAACATTTAATTTTTCATTAAAAAAAAGGACTGATAAAAGTATTAAATATCAGCTAATCGTTTTTAAGAGGAAAAAACACATGGATTCACCAGCACACATTCTTTTCCACATTAGAAACGGAATACTATTGTTTTTCGATACTATTGTCGGGAATTCACATAATTCTCAACCCATGTTGGAGCAAAATTTAATCCAAAGAAAGAAAGGAGCTGTCCTCTATAGAATCATGGCAAACCGCGATAAGCTCGAAACTCCTGATTCATCTGCTAGTTCGATTACAGCTACATTCCGGCTGTGTTTGATCACACACAGCCGGAATATAGCTGTAATCAGATGTCTGTTAAGTAGAACTCCTATGGAGCAAGGTGTGTTCGAAAGTTTAACGTTCAAAGTGTATGCTATTCATAGTTCGTCCGTGATCTCAGAAACTCACTCTTGCTTATGGGGTGTGTTAAAACAGAATTATTAAAAATAGCGACAAAATGGCTAAGCTAAAAAAATACAACAGCAACCAATACTTCTTTTAGTTCTCGAGCAAGAACTGAACCTACTATGGTTGAGATATTAGATTTAAGGATACCAAAAAAGGGCACTTTTGAAATTTTTGCGCAATTTTTCAACTTTTTAATTTTTATCAAAATATATATGGGGTTTTTACGCGAGAAATCGATTGTGCGCATTGCCGGACCTTAGAAACAATCAACTGGTACTGTATTAGCCTATTTTCGCTTCATAACACATGTCTCTTCCCTGAATCAGAGTCAGAGAAGTGTTTTCAAGGTCCGGTAATGCTCGCATAGAAAACATCCTTATAGGGTCATTTTGTACGTCGTAATTATGCTTTATGTTTTTTTCTTGTTGGGATTGTTGAATTGTATCTAATGAATTTATAGGACATTTAATTAATAAATTAAAGCCAATAGAATATACTACAACAGGGACTAGCAAAAAGAATTTTCAGGAAAACATAGTTAAAATGTTCCAACTGATTATTGCTCTAGAGTTTCTTTTCATAAATCGCATTTATTTGACAGATAGCCGGGTAATTACCACTATTTTGAGTGACTGCATCCCATGTTCCCGGATTACCCGATGTAGAGGTTGCCGAATACATAATAATAGCGCAAATTTGGTTAGTACAATCTCCATTATTAGGTCCTTGGCTAGGGCTATTCCAATTTCCGTAGTTAGTCGCAGTTCCGTCTTGCCATGTTGAATTCCACGGGTTAGCAGCTTTGTTGATTGTTTGCCCGATCCAGTATTGGCTAGAATTGACGACGTGTTGTGCTGATGGGCTAGTGAGGTCTGAAAAGATCAAATCGTTTAGATTGCTGATAAAATTTCGGGAAAAGCGTTCAACTCTTTCTGATTTGCGAGTGCAAATGGAGAAATCGTAAAAATTTACTCATGATAAATTGGTTTTGATTCCAGAAATGGATCGACGCAAGAGTACCACCACTAGATTTACATTGACTGATCGCATTCTGGTAATTAAGAGATTGGGTCGTTATCTAAAATTGTTGACTCTTTATATTTATAATCTTGAACAGACCCTATAGCATTGATTAGTTAATGCGTAATATACCCAATTCAATCCGTCCTGAGGGCAGTATACTAAAACGTGATATTTTGTTTTTTTTTAATTTGGTTACCTCTTGCTGGCATTTGACAGATTGCCGGAAAATAACCACTATTTTGACCAACAACAGTCCATAGACCCGGATTTTGAGCATAGGCTGAATAGATAATGGTGGCGCAAGCTCCAGAACAATTTCCATTAGCTGTTCCTAAACTAGGAACGACCCAATTTCCATAATCGTTCGAACTTCCATCTGCCCATGTAACGTTCCATGGATTCTTTGTTTTGTCGATTGCGAGACCGAGCCAGTATTGGCTATCAGGAATGACTTTAAAAGTCGACAAAGAGTTAGTGAGGCCTAGATAAAAGAAATAAAAAATCTTGCGAAAAGAATATTACTCATCAAAAAGGCGTTTTGAGTATTGCTATGAACTGACGCAAGAACGCCACCAATAGAAGAGCATGTGCTTATAGCATCTTGGAAAGTAACATATTGGCTCGTTATCTAAAATTTTTTAAAGTTTTTATATTTTTTTAGTCAATATACATTGTAGCATTGTTGAGTTGGTGCATGATATGCCCAATATGTTGGACACAATCCTAAATTTTAATATTTAGTGGGGGTTTTGTATATATTTTAAACAATATACCTAAATTTTGATATTGTTGATTCACAAAAATTCCATCTGCCGAAAAATATGCTGAATTTGCCACTATCGCTCCCACTTGAGCGGCTGGAGTGTTAGAACTTGTGCTATCGCCTTTTATTGCAGAAAAAATTTCGGGTATGTCCGACATGCTCCAAGCGGCATGAGATATAAAGTTTTGATTAAAGTATTTGTACCAAAGTTCAGCCAAGCCAAATTCCAAAGTTTCGTTAGGCCAAACACTTCCAGTCCCATATTCTGTCACGAATATGGGGATTCCATTACTCATTGCAGTTGTGGCTTTAACCCTTGCTTCTTCTTGGCCTTCGCCTCCGAAAACGTCTGGATAAATGTGCAATGTGTACATGACATTATTATAATTCAGTCTTTGACTAGGAGGGAACCAGGGTCCGCTTGATTCATTAGGGGTACCAACTATGATGATGTTGTTTGGATCATTGGCTCGTATAACAGGGATGACTTGGTTGGCATGGTTCACGATTACATCCCATGTTGCGAGTGGCTCGTTCCAGATTTCGTAGATGATGTGAGGATAGGAGCCGTATGTCTTTGAAATGTTGGAGAAAAATGCGATAGCCTATAAGTTGATATGACTTTTCGAAAATTTGCTTTACCTGTGGCGTATATGATAAGTTACTGGTTATATGCCAATCAACAATCACATACATCCCGATGTTAATAGCCCCTTCGATAACAGCTTTAGTCAATGCATAATTCGACTCGGGATTGTCTATATATCCACCTCTGTCTAGCCCCATCGCAGCTCGAACAACATTCGAATTCCATTGGTTTTGCAAGGATACTAGCACGTCCTGATTCCAATATTGCGGTTGCCACATACTGAAGTACAGCGACATCCCCTGGAGTTGGATCGGGATTCCGCTTGAATTGGTGATATAGATTCCCTGAACTTGAAGTTGGCCATAGGGTGGATTGACCACCGCAAGATGGAAGGGAATATTGCAAAAGAAGAATAAGAAATAGAAGAATAATTCACGCATGGTTGAAAGCCAAGTAGATGTGATGGTTTAAGACAGATTTTTTGAGAGTTTTTGAATACTTATAAAGGAGATGAAGCCAGATACCAAATTTTTTTTGTTTTATTAGCCAAATGATTTATTGAAAAAGAGAACTGATAAAAGTATTAAATACCAGCTGTAGTTTTTAAGAGGAAAAAATTTTTAAGACTAATCGAAGATAATAATTAGTATTATTTTATTAGAAACGGAACATAATCCGATACTATTGTTTTTCTGGAATGTACATGATTCTCATCCCATGTTGAAACAAAATTTAATCCAATGTCTTTGTCATATTGCATATATGGCATTATATGGCAACTTGAATATCTATTCGAAAAAAATTACCTAAAAAATCATCTTTTAATATTAAAGGAGAAATGTCTGTTTGTCTGTCTGTGTCACTGAATTTTGTAACTTCCAACCCTCTTACTACTCAGATTTTTGAAAAGAGCTCGATGAAGGAAGAAAAACGACACCAAAATCATGAGGGTACCCCCTCTGAAAAAAAATTAAATTTTATTTTTGCCTTTTCAACTTAGGTATTTGGTCAGGAAGGAAAATATTTTCCTTCATGGCACAGGTGTAAAGCGTTAGTTTTGCAGTCTGAAAGGCGCAGGTTCGATCCCCGTCCTCGCCGTAATATTTTTGCTTTTTCAATAAATACTCTTTTTTGAAAAAAATCGATTTATTTAAAATAAAACAAAAAATTGAATAGAAATTAAAAATACGGAAATTTGAAAAAAATTAAAATAATTCGAAAAAATTGAATTTAAAAAAAAAATCGAAACAAATTTAAAGAAATTTAAAAAATTCGAAAAAAGAGGCCTAAAGCATAAGGCCTAAGCCTAAGGTCTAAGCCTAAGGCATAAGACCTAGGGCATAAGGTCTAAAGTATAAGGCCTAAGGCATAAGACCTAAAGCATAAGGCCTAAAGCATAAGATCTAAGCCTAAGGTAGGGACCGTCACGGGTTTTCAGAAAACCTATTTCCTGAAAGTTTTTTGCGCTAAAAATATTTTTAAATCGTTTTTTCGATCATTAAATGCTATATGCTGAAAAAAAACCGCGTCAAAAACTGATTTTCCCATGAAATTTTGCGTTAGAAAAAAGATACCATATGTCCATAGAGAATCAAATTTTTTACAGTAAAAACCGTACCGAGGCTAAAAAATACACCTAAAATGGCTCCAAATTTTACGATTTTAGGCCCATATAGGTATTTTTTCGCGGGGAATCGATTGCGCGCATTCCCGAAGCGTGAAAAAATTTTCATGACCCTGACTCAGGGAGTAGGTCGGTGTATTAAAGCGAAAATCGGAAAATTTCGAATTTTCTTAAGAAAATCGACTTTCTAGGGGGTTTTTCTATGCGATAAGTCGATTGCGCGCATTCTCAAAGCGTGAAAAAATTTGCCGGATACTTATATAGGGGTAAAAAATTGGTAAAAATTCGTTTGCAAACGTTATTTTTGCATGAAAACCTCAAGATCGGAACTCGATTTTTTCATGGATTTTTCGAGTCGGATATGCTTTAAAAATGAATTTTATATTATTACAAACCATATTCTGAAAAAAACCGCGTCAAAAATGGATTTTCCTATCAAAAGTTATGATATTTTCAAAGGCAACATTTATTGAAAAACCAAAAATATAACGGAAGGGACGGGGATTGAACCTGCGCGTTTATGATTGAAATGCTAGCGCTTTAATAATTGCGCCATAAAGGCAGATATTAAAATGTTTTCATTTCCCACCCAAATACCTAAGCTAAAAAAGGCATTTTTGTAGCTTATTTTACAAAAATCCATTTTCGCTACATTTCGCTACAGTTTTTCAAAAAATTTAAAACCTATTAGCGAGAGCAAGTGTTCTAGAATTATTTCCCGCAAACGCAGTAAAATGCGCTTCAAGAATCTCGGCGTTATGGTAAGTTTTTTGAAATCTTTTGGAAATTTGCGTTTTTGGAAATTTGCGAAAAAATACTCTATTATTTTATAGAAACAACGTATTTGCTTAAATCGTTCAGAAAAACGTTTAACAGTATTAAATCTACCAAATACTAGCAAAAAAACCGCGTAAAAATTGAAAAAAAAAGTTGAAAAAATATGATTTTTTGAAAAAATGCACTTTTTGATACCCACCTATAATTCTAAGTTGAAAGGCACGAAAAAAGCCATTTCGCTCAAAAATCTTTATGGATTCTGATTCCCCAACACTAAATCTACAATTCTGTAACAAAACTCAAAAAATGGTTCGGTACGGTTTTTTTTGTTTGTCCACAGGGACAGGGTCCTTAAGACACGTGACGGTCCCTACTTATAGGCATACATTTTACTATCCAGTCAGGCCAAAGTTGCCATGTAAAAGCGAAAGGAAGGATAAAGACGATAAATAAGCCTATAGGCAAGATTTTTTTCCAGATCTAAATTCAGGATTTGGTTTAGGCGTTAGGCTTGAATTAGACTTAGAATTCATGCTTTTCAGACATAAATTTTAGCTTAATCAAAACACAATGGACCGATATGTGTAACGAATTGCTGCTGTCTACTGTATCGAAAATTGTGGAAACAAAGTTCAAAACCAAAAACATTATAATTCATTTCCGCCGCCAATGGGAAAAAAGTCCGGAAGAGATGGCCAAGTGGTAAAGCTCTCGCTCCGAAGGGCGAGGGTTAGATCCCGGAGGTCGAAATCAGAAATATCATAATTCAATATTTCATCATACAAACTACAAAAAATCTTGAATTAATCTGTTACAGCGGTTGTAGTTTGATGATGAAATCTTGAATTAAGAAAAATCATACTTTTTCATAATTCATTACAAAAGTCATAGCTATAAGTCGGTTCAATGAAACTAACACATTCA
>OZJO01012162.1:0-10051 GCA_900406225.1 Acrobeloides nanus | reverse complement strand
TGAAAATGCGCGCAATCGATTTTTCGCCTAGAAATTACCCTAAAAAGTCGATTTTTAGAAGAAAATCGGAAAAAAAAATTTTTGAAAAAAAATCACGTGGGTGGCCCCCCGAAGTAGACGAGCTCCAAAAGGCGCTTACATATTGATGTCTATAACGCCGGAATAAACAAAAACTTCACCAACTAGATAATTAGTATTAACAGAAACTGAAACATAACTATCATTATATTCATAAGCTACAACCAACACGGTACTGTCATTGTACAAGCTTCGACTAATATATTTATTGCAATGATCTATAGGAACTTTTTTTAATTTATATATTTTGCATACCTTGAAATGTTGGCGGATCCGGTATAGAATTGAACGATAGGCATGTAAAATTTCCATTACTATAAGAGAGTGAATTTGTTTCAGGCACCAACATCGACCCATAGCTACTATATATCCCTATATCCATTATAATAATAATTGTAATCTATGTAATATGTTCCTTTATATTCGTACAAATAAAACGCATTAGTATAATAATTATAAATAGGTTGCCCACGAAACTGTACATTCAAAAAGTCCAAAGAATCGCAATTATGATCAAAAGTAAAATTAGTTGTAGCATTAAATAAAACTTGACCAACATCAATGGAATAATAATAATTGCTCACGGGACCATCGCACCGAGTAGAGTAAGTTACATCCACTCCTGTTGGTATAAGAGAACTGTTAAGATAAGTCGTTACACCTTGCAAATAAGATGTTGTTAAATTTGATAGTGAGAAGATGCCTTGTTTATTATTGTTATCGAGTTGTAATGAAATTGAATAATTTAATTGTAAGAATTGATACGAATTGATTCCAGGATTATCTCCCCAGCAAGGGCTCAAGTATTTACAAATGCACAAGGATTGAGCATTATCATAGAAACAATTTGGTGTTGGTTCCCCGGAACATGAACTGTTAGTCCAATAACGCGTATAGTTGCACAAATATTGTTGTACACTAAACTCCGTGCATTGATGCCAAGATAATGTTAGATTAATTAACACAAAACAACATATAATAATTAGTAATAATCTCATTGATCAGGAAGTGAATAAAAGAGGAACAAATGATTATAAAAGAAAACGATTTGCTTTATATCATTTCTACTATAGACGTTTTAACTTTTATAGATAAGACAAATACGCTCCTACGTGGTTGAATGATTCAGTGGTACAAGAAAAAATTCGTCATGATCCTTAAAAAATTTTTGTCTGCTTATCGTTTTTATGTTAAAACTAGAATGGATTTGACCTCTGTGATTAAAAAAATTTTTCTACTAAAAAACTGTTTTTTGTAATAACTCGCTTTCTTGTGCTGAGACTGCTCGTTAGGAGTCGTCGTGTACGATGCCAGGCGTTAGAAGTCGTTGTGCGCATGGAAACGATGACGTTGTCGCGTTCACATTTTCTCGCGCGCACTCCCAAAGCGTAAAACGCCATCTTGACCAAGTTTTCGTAAAAAATTGGAATTTTTAAAAAATTTTTTAAAATTTTTTCGATTTTTTTCGAATATTTTTTAATCTTTTCAATTTTTTCAATTGTTTTCGAATTTGTCAAAATTTCGGATTTTTTCAATTTCTATCCAATTTTTCGTTTTTTTCCAAAAAAAGAACATTTATTGAAAAAGCAAAAATATTGCGGCAGGGATAGAAATCGAACCTGTGCCTTTCCAACTGTAAAACTAACTCTTTATCAACTGAGCCATGAAGGCCAAAGGCAAAATTGAATTTTTAATTTTTTTCAGAGAAGGTAAAGTGCATCTCCACCTTAAAAGCCCTCTATCTCAGTCAATTTAAAAGCTTTTTAAATGCGGTCAGATCAAAATATGATGCACTACAAATTTGTACTTCTATACCATAATAAACAAATAAAAAAGACCGCATTTGAAAAGCCTTTAAATTGGCTGAGATAAAGGGCTTTTAAGGTGGAGGTGCATTTCTAGCTATACGATCGAGGTGGCCATCTTTCGAGTGTCGTATCTCGACGAAGAAAAAGTTTCGAAATTTTAAAATTGCTGATTTTTAATAGTGGAATCACATATTTAAACATAGGCAACAATTGAAACAATTCCTGGGCTATGACATTTTGGGTTGGCTATAATCTTAAAAGACCTTCAGAATATCCGCCCACTTCGGTGTTAGGTAATTTTATAGATAAGACACCCCTAGAATGTACTTTGATTCAGCGTCACACTGACACCAGTTAAAATTCGACTCGATATTTATAATTTTCTTTTTTTCTGCTTGTCATTTTTTAACGTTAAAGTTTGAATGTATTCATAGGGTACCAAGATATTGTTAAAAAGTCGATTTTTTTGACCTCTTATATATGTTTTCTGGCCAAATGATGTTCTTCAAAGTTGTTCCTCATAAATTTTCGGATTAAAATGTGACCCTAGTGACAAGCTTTGAATGTGTCAATCATGAGTTATCGACCATTTATGCAAATTTTGGCGTTTCTGTCCAAAAAATTAAAGTTTTGAACCATTAAACAAATTCTATGTACACAGTGATGTTCTACAAAGTTGTTCCCCAGGATTGAAACGACCTCTCGTTGGGGGTAAACATTTCGATTTTTCGACTCCAACCATCAAAATTTGCACCATATGACCCCTATCTTTATGCTCGCAATAAAAGTCACCAACGAGAGATTGTTTTAATCCAGGATTTTATGGTGGAACAATTTTATAGAACATCACTATGTGCATAGAAATCTGTGTACAAATTTTTGAGAAAAGAATAGAACTTTTAATTTTGGGCCTGGCTCCATCTCCTTAAAGGGGGGGGGGGTTTAGTTTGCTACCACCTCTCAAAAAAATTTTTTCTTATAAGATCATTTTTAGGGGTAAAATGCGAGAAATCGATTGCGTGCATTCCTGAACCGTGAAAACACTTCCTTGACCCTGATTCAGGGAAGAGATCGGTGTTTTGAATCGAAAATGAATTTATTTACGTATCAATTTATATTACATTTTCACTTCAAAACACCGATCCCTTCTCTGAATCAGGGTCAAGGAAGCGTTTTCACGGTTCAAGAGTGCGCGCAATCGATTTCTCTCATGATTTTACCCCTAAAAATGATCTTTTTATAAAAGATTTTTTCGAGAGGTGGTCGCAAACTAGACCCCCCTTAAAGACTCATTCAAAACTTCTCAGAAAATGCGTCTTAAAAGTTAAAATTGATGTTTGATTATTTCCTTCAAATAAACGTTTTAGAGGCTAATTTTCGTATACTACCGTTTTCAGACATGGCGAAAATTTATGGGATGTTTTCAAAATTCGGCGAAGTCAAAATTTGCATATTTTCAAGCAATATGAATTACACAAATTTTTGCAAGAAAACTTCAAAAATCGATATCTTCATTGGAAAGTCGTTTCGGATGAAAGTTTTTTCATTCTAGAGTATTTTTTGCGCTGAAAACGATCTCAACATTATTTTTTGGTATAGGCCTCGGGAATAGTGGTGGGAAAAGGATAAGAAAGGACGATATTGTCCTTACTTATCCTTTTCCCATCAAACTCGGGAATATGGTCAAAAATGACCCATTTTGCCTTATACCCATATTTCCGCCATTTCTTCAAAAACGCTTCTAGTGAAGTCAACTTGAGTTTTTTCTCGTCAGAAATGTTTTAAAGCGTAAAAATCAACATAAAAACATTTTCTATCCAAATTCGATGAAATGCACAAAATAAATTTTAACCCGTCTTTTGAAGGAAAACAACTAAAAAGTGGGTTAAAATTTATTTTTTTACATTTCATCGAATTTGGATAGAAAATGTTTTTTGGTTCGTTTTACATAGTTGTGAAACATTTCTCTCTTACATCGTTCTCGCAGCCAAAAGAGGAATAATCAATGTTCGCCTGCGAATGACAACTCTACATAAATATATAGCACATCCAAGAAGTAATAGTGCTTTATCAAAGCCAAGAAAGGCAATTAGAGAAATCATACAGTTCTATCAAATACAAATAGCAAAGCATGTACCGGGTGTCCCAAAAGTTCGGGCCGAAATTTTTCTTATTTTATTTTGAATATCTTTTATCACAATTTTATTGAAAGCATAAAAAACAAATAACAAGTAATAATTATTTTTCTTCGAAATACCCGCCATTTGCTTGGATGCACTTTCTTAAACGCTTTGGGAAGTCATCCACAGCTCGGTCGATCATCGCTTGGGGTATCTCGTTCCACGCCCTCACCAAGCTTCTTTTCAAGGCCTCGATCGACTGGTGTTTTTTGACGCAGGCTCTTCTTTTCAGTTCGCTCCAAATCGAATAATCCAGCGGGTTCAGATCAGGTGAGGTTGCCGGCCATTCACCGTTGTTTCGCTGCGGGCTGATGTCGACTTCAATGAATTCCGGCACATTGGCTCGGATGAGGTCTTGCGTCGCAATGGTCTTGTGCGATGGTGCCGGGTCTTGCATGAACACCCAGTGGTGGTTTCCGTAATTTCTTCGTGCCCATGGAAAGACTTCTGCATCTTCTGCAAGACTTCTGCATCTTTCTTGCCGTTTTTGAATCTTCCCGTCATCCAAGTTTTGCGCTTTTGCCTCTTTTCTCGACTTCATCCCGAGGTCTTTCCGAAGAATTCGATGAGCTGAGCTTTTTGATATCCCCAAGGCGGCTCCCATCTTCCTCGTAGAATTTGTTCGACTGCTCGGGTTTCGCTGAATTCTTCCTTTGATCTTTCGTTTGTTTACCGGTGTTCGAGCTGTTATTGGTCTTCGACTTCTCGGTCTGTCTTCATAGCTTCCGGTTTCGTTAAATCTGGTGATAACTTTGCGCGCAGTTCTTGGACTTATCCCCAATAATTTTCCAATTTCTTCGCTATTTTTTCCTTGCTGCAATAAGCGAATAATACCAGCTCTTAAATCTTTCATTCTAAAATACAAATACATGTAAAATTGTGATAAAAGATATTCAAAATAAAACAAGAAAAATTTCGGCCCGAACTTTTGGGACACCCGGTAGTCCTTTCTTCGGCCAAGAGAGCCGAAGAAAGCTGAAGAGATTCGCCGATTCGATAAAATATAAACTGCCCACAAAACGGGAAAAGGGTGCGCTTCTAAGTTGAACCGTACGGTTAACCGTCAACTGTACGGCTCCCCGTGGCCCCGTAGGTCACCCGTACGGTCCCGTACACACAAAACAATTGGTGTCAAGAAGATAAGATGTCAACAATTAACACCAACACTGAGTTGGAAGAAATATTAATAAACCGGACAAAAGCGAAAAAGCTCATAAAATTTTTACAATGTTCAAAAATTTCAAATTGTTTTAATTCATCAGGCGTTGTCGTGCACGACA
Organism: Acrobeloides nanus; assembly: GCA_900406225.1. Taxonomy (NCBI): domain Eukaryota; kingdom Metazoa; phylum Nematoda; class Chromadorea; order Rhabditida; family Cephalobidae; genus Acrobeloides; species Acrobeloides nanus. Next base: position 4,705 of record OZJO01012162.1, on the reverse strand, counting down.
ACGCCTGTTAACGTCGTCGTTTCCATGAATATGACGACTGCTAAATTAGTCGTTTTGCACGACGACTCCTAAAGAACAGTCTAACTCATTTTCTTGCAGTACAAACATTTTCTCTGCCCTAAAAAGCTCGTTTTTCGCCTTAAAAATTGATTTTCGACCTACTAAAAGAAATTTTCACAAAAATTTAAAATCTTATACGACGGGAGGTGCATAATTTATAGAACATGGAGGCTTATATTTCCGAACCTTTTTTGCACAAAATATGACCGCAATAGTATTTAAGAATGGTCTCAGGCTTTTCTCGACTTATAAAATCATTGTTGTAAAATTTTGGCCAGTTTGGAAAATTTCGTCCCTTTGTTCAGAAAATTATGCCCCTTATTCGAAAATATACGCCTCCATGTTCTATAAATTATCCCTACCCCTGTATTAGTTGATCATATATTTGATCATTATAAAATCTTTTGAAGACTTTTCTTTTTGAGAATACAAAACATAAAATATAATAAAACGTGACTAATCGATCACCTATCACGAGTACAATTGGGATATTTATTTTCCATAACCAACAAAAACTACCCAATTCGGCGCAACAAAATTCGTATACCAATACAATATGGATAGTTGGCTTTTGGCTTCCAGCTCGGCTTTATCTTTCTTCATCCTTTTATAGTTTTATGATTTGAATTAATGAGACTACTGAACGCTTTTAGAGGGCCCTCTCATTTTGTGTAAACGAGTCTACCCAACTCATCAAGCTATAATTAAACTTATCAAAGCGTCTGCTTGAAGATCAAAGCCTCTCTGAGCCGATTCGCAACAAGATCCAACTAAACCCTCAACTGTAGGAAGAACTAATTTTAACTGAAAAGGTATAAGTGAGAAGTATCTTAAGATAGCATTTATTATTACTCTGTACACATTTGTCAAAGGCAGAAGCACTGAGTTGGAAGAAATATTAATAAAACGGACAGAAGCGAAAAATCTTAAAAGCTCATAAAATTTTTGCAATGGTCAATTTCAAATTTTTTAATTCAATAAAAAATCATAAATATTCCAAAGCAAAAAATATTTTTCAGAGTTTTAGTCTTCATAGATTTTCTGATCTGGAGAGTAACGCACAAACAGACGCAATCCAAATACTGATTGATGCCAATCGAGATTGATACGAACCATTTGGGCATGTATTGCTACCTATAAAAATAAGAAAAGTCCATAAACAAGTGTTTACTTTGACTTGGTTGCACTTTAGTTGTTTGATTAGGAGATGGTGAAATAGGTCCTAAAAAATACAGGGCGTTCAAGCATGAGTTCCCTGATAAGAATATTCGATTTCTCATCGAGGAAAAAAGTATCCTTTTCAAGAAAATTCAACTCAAAGTTTGCTAAAAATGACCAAAATTTGCATATTTTACCGTTAATTTATACAATTTTCAGCCATTTTAGCAAACTTTGAATTGAATTTTCTCGAAAAGGGTATTTTCGATGTTCACGAAAATTGGGGACTACCGTTTTTCGATGTGCTCTACAAGATGGTGTTGTTATTTTTTTTAAAATTCCACAAGGAAAAAATTCAGGTTTTCGCTTTAATGGTCAGGCTTATTCAAAAATCATGAAAATATTGTTAGAGAAAATATCGGAGCTAGTCCGGCTGGGGGAGGGGGACCGAGTGACGTTAAAAAAAAATTTTCCGATTTTCTTCTAAAAATCGACTTTTTAGGGTAATTTCTAGGCGAAAAATCGATTGCGCGCATTTTCGGAGCATGAAAAATTAAGCTTGACCCTGAAAATCAGGGTAGAACTGCGTTTCAACGCGAAAAATTTTTTTCCGATTTTCTTCTAAAAACTAACTTTTTAGGGTAATTTCTAGGCGAAAAATCGATTGCGTGCATTCCCGAAGCGTGAAAATGCTTACATGGCCCTGATTCAGGGAAATAGATGTGTGATTGAAGCGAAAATATGAAAGTTTTGGGTTTTTCTTCTAAGATCATCGTTCTAAGAGTTATTTTGTGCGAGAAATCGATTAGATTTTCTCTTCAATACACACATTTATTTCCCTGAATCAAGGCCAAGGAAGCATTTTTAACGTCACTCGGTCCCCCCCCCCAGCTGGACTAGCTCCAAAATATCTTTACGTGCCTAGCAACTTACAAAAGAACATACCCAAAAATCTTTTTTCCTCTATAAGAAATCGAATTTTCTTATCGGGAAACTCATGATTGAATACCCTGTAGTTTTAAACTTTTCTCTAAAAAACTTTTACCGGCAATTTGCCATTCAACACAACAAAATTCGTTTGTTAAATACGAAAGACAATTTTTGTCGTCTAAAAATAATCATTAGAGTTTTGAAATTTATTAATAACTTACATATGGTCTTGCTAGTACAGCTATCATCGTATGTAAAATAATTCGTTTCGTCTATATAGCTATTTTGGTTGTATAAAACAATTTGATGATAGAATTGAAACGACGGCCCATACGGCCGATTATATAAAGTAAATTCGTGATAATAACTGTGTATATAATTGGTTATATTTGGAGAAATCGGAATGGTTGCATTTTGAAATCCTGCCCGACCGCTTAAATTTGTTTAATTGGTAAATATGATGCCCACATGTTTTTATGATTAAAATAAAAATAACGAGACCGATACAATTACAATAACGTATAGGCAGTCACGTGGGGGGGGGGTGGGTCAAAGGGGGCAATTTTTTTAAAATCGTTTTTAAGAGACGATATCTAGAAAGTTCGAACCTATGTGGACATAGTTCGAGTGCACTCGAATTTGAATTTATTTAGCGAGATGGATGTATGGGAAAGTTTTTAAAAGTCATTTCGAGTCAAAATTCTGTTCCCCAAAAATTGAAATCCTTGTCTGAATCTCAAAAACCCGATTTTACGTTGATTTTTTGAATTTTCTAACCCATCTAAAACATCCTAGATAATTTTTTTCGGCCAAAATTTCTATATGATCTATGTATTCCATTTCGAAAAAAACCGAGAAACTTCGATTTTTTAGCCTTTTTACATGGCGGCCATAGTGGGAGGGGTCGAAAAAATTTTTTCTCGGATTTTTTCAAAACCATGCTAGAAATGTTCTCCATATTGGAATACATAGGTCAGATAAAAATTTTGGCCGAAAAAAATTATCTAGGATGTTTTAGACAGGTTAGAAAATTCAAAAAATCAATCAACGTAAAATCGGGTTTTTGAGCTTCAGACAAGGATTTCAATTTTTGGGGAACAGAATTTTGACTCGAAATAACTTTTAAAAACTTTTCCATGCATCAATCTCACTAAATAAATTCAAATTGGAGTGCACTCGAACAGTTTAACACTATGGGCACCTAGGTTAAAATTTTCTAGATATCGTCTCTTAAATGCCAACATTTTGCTGTTTTTTGAAATTTCTCTCGTCTAGGAAACCTTTTGGTCAAGGGTTCGACTCCGTCAGGTGTCACAATTTTTTTGCATTTTAAAATTTTTTTTCAAAATGCAAAAAAAATTGTGACACCTGACGGAGTCGAACCCTTGACCAAAAAGCTTGCTAGACGAAAGTCTAGCCACTGAGCCACAGGAGCTTATATTTGAATTGCACTTGAAATCAGCTATCATCAAATCGCATAAAATATAGAATCTAAATAACTTTTGTATAAGTCGATAAAAAATTTGTATTTTTCTACAAATCAACAGATGAAAAAGAAACTAGATGAGTTGTTCTACAAGAATTACAGAGGAAATAAAAAAATTACAGAAAATTTTTATGTTTTGAGCTCAAAACATAAAAAAACTAGCTAAAAACGGCATTTTTGACCCATTTTTGACGCATTTTGGCCAGAACGGGAGTCCAAACNACAACGTCTAAATATTTTTTTCCATGGTTTTTTACGCAATTTATGATAAAAAAATCATTTTTATGCATCGTTTTTATAAAATCTCGGAAAATCTCGATTTTACTTATACAAGTGTACCCCCCCCCCTTTAAGTAAATTTGTAAGAAGATTTATAAAAATTTCCTTTAAAAAATTGTATATTTTTTTAATTTGGGGGGGGGGGGTAAAGCAAAAAGTTACGATTTCAAGGGGAAGGGGAGGGTAGCCAAAAAAGTTACGGTTGGAAACGGTGGGAGAGGGAGTCTAAAAAATCTTTTGGAAACGTAATTTATGGATGACCCCTTAAGTACGCTTAATATTTCTAACATTTCACTTTTAGCTCTAACTGCTATTTTCATAGATACTTTTAATTTCAAAAAATAGGACGATTTTGACGTTTTGTGAATCGAGCCCTTTAAAGTGGTATATGTATGTCCGGGCAAAGTGGTATATGTATGTTCGGATGTATTGTTACAAAAAATCGCACAGACAAACTTAGCTCTTTTAACACTCCGATTACCGACTGAAATTTTTGCCCATATTACTATTTCCAGCTATGCTGATTACGAATACGCTAAAATAAAAAAATTTTACTAAACGAAATTTCGAGCTAGTGGCCTCTGAACTTTGTACCATGTTGATAATTGGATGTCGTTAGTAAAATGGGCATATCTCCTCGTAGGAATTGAATTGGGAGATGGTTGACCGCTCAAGTGAAAGCTGGTGATCCACCCTACAACTATTGTATATACATCTATAGAAAGTTTTCGCTTTAATAAAAAACTTATGAGCCTATCTTTGAAAAAACTCCGGTTTTTTTACCGGGTTTTT
>OZJO01012154.1:0-16884 GCA_900406225.1 Acrobeloides nanus | reverse complement strand
CGTCTATATATACACCACAAAAAAAATTAAGAACAAAAATGACAAAAGTTACTTATTAATATAAAATTTATTCTTAATTCACAGCTGAAAATAAAAACTGTGCATTTCATTTGAAACTTTTTCAACATCAATCTTTAGAAGTTATCATATATAGAACAATGAATTTTTTGAGAGACCGTCTATATATACACCACAAAAAAAATTAAGAACAAAAATGACAAAAGTTACTTATTAATATAAAATTTATTCTTAACATAAAATTACATAACAAAAACATAAAACATTCAAATTAAATAAGAATCTTTACCCTGGTGCTTAAAAGGCACAGATGCTACATTACAACAAATCCTCTTCATTATTAATCACTTTAATCCTTCTGATTGAGAATCAGATATGCTAAATAAATACAATAAAATGATAGAAAAAATCAACAAATAAAATAATTAATAAATTGAATTTATATAAAATTTAATACTACTATATACCTCGAGATTGAAAATCTCTCGTACTAAAAAATATACTAAAGTAGCATAGCAAATCAATATGTATATATATATATATACATATCAATAAAACTTAATTATTCATATAAAAAAAAATCATCAACTAAAAAAAACTAAATAAAAGAGACTTTAGATAAATATTTTATAATAAAAAAAAATCTTATAAAAAACCAAAAGGGGGGTATACACAAAAAAAAAATTAAAAAACTTATTTAGATAAAAAATATCTTATAATTAAAAAAAAAAATTTTTTTTTTACTNAAGGGGGGTATACACAAAAAAAAAATTAAAAAACTTATTTAGATAAAAAATATCTTATAATTAAAAAAAAAAATTTTTTTTTTACTAACAAAAATATAAATATAAAAAACCATATAACTAAAAAATAACATAAAATTTTTAAGTTCAGAGACAAAAAAAAATTAATAGTGGAGGCAGAAAAAAAAGCCTAATAAATAACTCTAACACATAACCATCAAAAATAAAAAACCTGACATTTAACCAATTCAATTATAAAAATCTTATAATAACAAAAAATATTTAAATTTAATTTTTTCATAATAAAATAAAGAAGTGACTTAAAAAGCCTTTACTACCTTAGCAAGGTAATTTTATTTCTTCTCTAACATTAACATTCTATTACAAATCATTTAAACAAATTAAATTAATCAATATTTAAAAAGATCATCAATATATAAACGTATATAAAAAAATTCATACAACATCTACAAAATGTCAATAAACAATAGCAAATTCAAAAGAAAGATGTTGAAAACGAGAAAAATGACCTCAAGCTAAACGAAAAAAATTATAAGTTAAAAATAAATGACCAAAAATAACATGAAGGCCATGGAAACCTGTACCAAAATAAAAAATTCTTCCGTACACGCCATCAGACATAGAAAAAGTTGCTTCTTTAAACTCCACATACTGAGCTCTTTCAAACATAAACGCTAAAATTAAAGTTAAAAACAGAGAAATTTTTCTACTAAATTTCTCATTTGATAATAAAGTATTATGAGATCAAGTTAAAGTTGCTCCCCTTCTTAATAAAACAACTGTATTAAAAAGAGGAATTCCATAAGGATTAACAGGATTAATCCCTAACGGACTTCACTCTTCACCTACTTCAACACTGGGGGATAAAGCCGCATCGAAAAAAGCTCAGAAAATAGAAGCAAAAAATATAACTTCACTGAAAATAAATAACAAAAAAGAAAACTTAAAAGATTCTATCAATTGATAACTATGATAACCGGATATTCCTTCTAAAACAACATTCTTAGTTCACACATAAACAGTTAAAACAAGAACAAACAATCTAAAAAATACACCAAACAGTAGACCATACTTTAAATAAATAACTAAAGAAGTTGCTAATCTAGCAACTTGACTAGAAATTCATCAAGGATAATGAGTTCGCCCTACTATGTAAAAATTACTCTTCAAAAAACTCCTTTACATTTTTAAGTGCTTCAAACTTACGTTTTAATGATATAAACTAATAGAGCAAAATAAGAAAAAATAAAATCTGAGATATTAACTTTTCGATTAACAGTCGAATGTTCTAAAAATATAAACTATTTCTCAAAAATACTAAGAAATTTATTCATTAACAATAATTTTTTATTTAAGAAATAACCTTAAAAATATACCTTACTAGAACATTTAGAAATATTATTCTTAAATGATACAGAAAATACAAAAATGTATTTAATAAAGATAATAGAACATAAGGTTGACTGATAGGAGAGAACCCTAAATAACTTAAATAAAATTGTATTATTATATAAACAAATCAAACATGACTTAAATAGATCGTAGGAACACTAACATAACTTACACTTAAAGGATATAAAAATAAAACCAAAATTCTTATACCTATAATTAACACTCCTATTCTTTTTGAAGGAACACTACGTAAAATAGCATATGAAGTCAAAAAATATCACTCTGGAACAATATGAACTGGAGAATTAAGATAATTAGCCTCCTCAAAAAGCTCTACTTCACCTAATGAATAAGGATAAAGCAATAAAACAATAATAAACAATAAGTATCAAACAATATTGACTATATCTTTAATTCAAAAATAAGGAAAAAAAGAAATTTTTTCTACACCTCTATGAACATAAAGTACACTAGTTCTTCCTCTATTATGTAAAAACAATAGATGAAAAACTATAATAATTAAAACTAAAAATGGTAAAATAAAATGAACAACAAAAAGTAGTTGAAGGGTTATTCAATTAATTCTAAAACCCCCTCATACAAAATACATAAGTGACTCTCCATTAATAGGCATAACTCTAATTAATGAAGTAATCACCATAGCAGCTCAAAAACTTATCTGTGAACCTACTAAAACATATCCTGAAAATCCAGCACCTATAATAAGAACTATTATTAGTAATCCAGTATTTCAAGTTTTATGTAAACGATAACTAAATATCATAATATTTTTATATAGATGTAAATAAAGATTTAAAAAAATAATTCTAGCATTATTACTATGAAAAATCTTAAAAAATCAACCATAATTTACTTCAATAACAATATATATAATTCTTGAATATCTTTCCAATCTATTATAATTCAATAGTAAAAATAAACCTGAAATAACTTGTATCACTAAAGAAATACCTAAAAATGAACCCAAATTATATCAATAACTTAAAGAACTTCTACAAGGCAAATTAATTACTAGTCTACGAATAAAAATAATCAAAAAGGTGGTTTTAAATAAAACCTTTTCTACCTTAGAAGGGTAACTTTATATCCTTTCAACATAAAAATCAATTAAAAATAATAATCTTAATAAACTATATTTAACAGATTCAAACTCCTTGTTTTGAAGACAAATGGTCTATTAATTTAACCTAACCCTGCAAAAAATTAAAATTTAATATACTCATGACCATAAGAACTTAATAATATTACCATTATTAACAAACCTATAACACTAGATACAACAGAAAAAACAAGTATAACAATAAAATTTAATTCACTTACTAGTGACATATTAAATATTAACATCCCTATTATTATTATTTCTAAAGAAAGTAAAATATAAATAAAACGATTACTCTTTATAACTAATATAATTAATCCAACTAAAAAATATAACACTAAAAACGTCGTATAGCCATACTTTGAGACAAAAAATAACTGGAAAATAACATCAGAACAATAAGCCTAACAATTAAGAAAACAATAATATATAAACTTTCAAACATAAATAATAAATTAATATTCTTATTTAATAATAAAAAAATAATAAAAGGAAAAAACAACAAATAAATTATCAATAAAATTATTAAACCTCTAGTATACTTATATCTAAAAGTACTCAATCTAGAAAAATAAATAATAATTACAAAAATACCTCTAAGAAACAATATTAACATCAAATAAATAAATCATTGATGATTAATTAAACTTAATAAGGGAGCAATTATAATTAAACTTAAAATTAGATATAATGCTCTACTTAATGGACTTCTACTTTTATATCTCATAAAAAGAAAAATTGAACTAAAAATATATAAAATAAACAAAATTATTAATAAAATTTATATTTTCTTATCAAAGAAATAATAACACTAATAACAAAAAAATTATTAAATAATTTCTATAACCCTTATTTACAGATAAAAATCTTAAACTAAAACCATAAGAAAGAAAATAAATAAAATTATTCAAGAAATAAAAAAAACTCTCAAAACCTTTAAAATTTACTAATAAATAACGTGATCAAGAATAATGCTGTAAACTTCTTAATATAAATAAAATAAAATTAAAATTAGGATAATCTATTATTAAACTAAAAAAAAATAATCTACCTAAAATAAAAACTAATAAAAATATTAATGGGATTCAAATCTCCAAATAATTAAAAGAATGAGGAATTCTTAAAACATTCAATCTTATTCATCTATAATAGCAAATAACCAATAAAACCTCTATCAAAGTAACAAAAATTATAGTCACCCTAAAATGAAAAGATATTACAGAGCCATAAGAAGTACTAAACAAACTCTTAAAAATTAAAATAGAATAACAAAAAGTTAAATAAATAGAAAAAGTAACACCTAGTAGCAAAAAAAAATATCAGTTACTGCTATTCAATAACTCAAGAATAGCCTCCTTACTTAATATCCCTCTAAAAAAAGTAATACCACAAAGAGAAAATAATGTGCACATTAATTGCAGGCGTATTAACCCCTCTACAGAACCTACAGAATTTCATTTACGTCAATTTTGTTGATTAGAACCTACATGAATCAAATAACCCACTTGTATGAAAAGTAAACTTTTAGCAAAACCATGAGTAATAAGATTATAATAACCTATATAAAATTGCCCTAAACCATAAACTATCATTCCCAATCCTATTTGAGATAAAGTTCTATAAGCTACTAACTTTTTAACCCTTTTTTCACTTAAAGCTATCAAACTACCTAATAACATAGTAAAAAAACCAGCAAAAGTAATAAATATTAACATATATCTATTTATAACTAATTCTCTATAAGTTATTAATAAGACTAAGCCAGCTGTAACCAAAGTTGAACTATGAACTAAAGCTGAAGTAGGAGTTGGAGCTCTTATTGCTTTAGGTAATCAACCAGAAAATGGTAATTGAGCACTTTTAGTAAAACTTAAAATTACTAACCATAAACTATTCAATAACATTAATTCTATAGCCATATGTCCTAAATAAGAACCTAATAAATAAATCCTTAAAAAAATAAAAAAAAAATAATCACCAATTCGTATAGTTATCAAAGTTACCAAAGAATTATTATAACTCTCCCAAGATTGATAATAATTAATTAAAAAAAATCTACTAATTCCTAAACCTTCTCATCTCAAAACTGTTATTGTTCAATTAGAAGAAAATAATAATATAACTATTCTAATTATAAACATAAACATTAAAGATAAATAAAACCCAATATTAAACTCCATTATTATATAATAATTAGAATAAAATATAATTAATAAACTTACAACTAAAACTAAGAAAGAAAAACATAATCTCTTTATCGACAAACAGAATTCTAAATTATATAATTCAAATTCTCTAATGTTAAAAGTAAAAATGACATAATTTCTTATTAACAAAATAACTAACAAAAAAAATAATTTAAAGATAAATATATAAACTAAAAATAACTAGAGTTGAAATTTTCCGTTTGCAAAACGAAGGTTTTAAATATAAACTATAACCCTTGAAAATAAATAGGCCATTTTCCTCTCGGGCTGCAACCGATTATACTAATAATATATACTAAAACCTCATAAAAACTTACAAAATTAAACTATTCACTTCAATTTACCCAAATATCACTCTAAATAAATTCCGCCTACAACAAAAAATATTATTAATAAAAAAGATAAAATCCCTACTCTACTTAAAATTAAACAACCAACTAACAAAACTACCTCTAAATCAAAAATAACAAACATAATTAGAATAATAAAAAAATGTACAGAAAAAGACGTGTGGACAAAACCCACTGCTCTAAATCCACATTCAAAGGGGCTTAACTTATTCATACTTTTTACTTTAAAAGAAACAAAGAAAGATAATAAGTAAAGAACAATTGAAATCAATAATCTTAAAATTAATAACATAAACATAATTACCAAACGTTTTATATTAATTCTACACTAAAATAAAAATAACGTCATTTATAATTATAAAAAATAAAATCATTAGAAATCTTTTTAATAAACATTAGTTTCTATGTGCGATCCTTTCGTACTAGCCCTCAATCTTTATAAGTAATTATCTAGTTAAACCACTCTGACTTGCGTCGAATTAAACTAATATCACGTTCTGGAGATACTTAATTGTCGGCGGAACAGTCCGAATATATGGGAACGGCTACGATCCTACAAAAAACATACAAAAGAGATACAACATCGATGTAACACTTCCCCGACTTTTATACGGGTTAATCGTCCTGTTAACTCTGGAGTAGCTTTTTCTATTAGTATATAATAGATAATAAAACTATTACTTAAATTCCTACCCAAGGCGTCGTGTTTATCACTATATTTTACTATACAAGTCAATTTAATTTACTAAATATAAACTAAAATTTTGTAATAAAAGAGATTACCTTAAAAATATTATAAAATCAAATAAAGAATAGAAAACATAATATTATTAAAAATAAAGAGACAAACTATAAAACTTCCAAAGACTTATCTTAGTATAATTACATTTTATAATTCTTAATAAAAATTTAAATTCAATACAAAAAAAGTAAATATTCAAATCGTTATCCGGATTCATACAAAGCCTACAATTAAAAGGCAGATCACTACGCTACATTAAAGTCCGCACGTTAAGACCGCCATAAACCGGCTCATTAGGCTGAGGCATTGGGCACCGGTGGTCTTCCATTAGATGACTAAGTCTTTAATAAACAGACGATCCTGAAAAACAAGTTCACTATTTATATTTATTAATGAAACAAAATTAAAAATTACCTATTATTTACTAATGTGAAAATTATAAATTTACTAAAAAATTAGTAATCAAAAGAAAAAAAAAATTAAATTATATTGGTTTTCTATATTAAGTCGTGACACTGTAAAGACATCACTCCTAGATGATCTTTTTACACATTCATTCGTAACATTAAATAAAAGAAATAACCTTTTATAAAAATAAAAACTCATATCAATATAGACGATTTATCAACACCAATTTTACTTTGACCAATTTTGTAAAACCAGGTTAAAGTAAAATTTAACCTATACCTTGAATTTAACATAAAAATGTTAATTTCTTTCACTATTATGCCATAATAACATTTTTCAAACAATAAAATTTAAGNAAAAAAAAAAAAAAAAAAAAAAAAAAAAAAAAAAAAAAAAAAAAAAAAAAAAAAAAAAAAAAAAATAATAAATAGCTTATTATATAACAAGCAAAATCTATGAACATACATTACTAAATTAAATCCTCTAATTAAATTTAATACTAAACTTAATAGAAATAAAATAACAATTAATCCTCCTATATTAAATAGTAAACCTAAAGAAAAAAGTTTAATATAAAAAGGTAGTCCACCTGGAAACCTTATCAATAAAAAAATAAATTCATAAGTAATACCAATTAATCCTTGATTTCTCAACCCATTTATTATATAATTCATAAAAATCAAATAAAATGGTAACGTATAAACACATATTAAAGGTTCGAATCAAATTAATATTAACATATTATTTCCACTAGAAGTTAACAATAAAAAAATTTGATATCAAACACTTTTTACAAGTAATGATTGTAATAAAGGTACTAAACTTCCTATTAAAACTCATAAGAACCAAGATCAATTTCAAAATATTATTACAATAAAGTAATAAGGTATTTTTTGAATAGTTAACATTCAACTAAATCTAAATCAACTAGAAATATGAAGAACTTTAACTATTCAAAAATGAAAAGGGGCAAAACCGCCTTTCATAAAAAAAATAAATAATTGAAAAAATGAACTAAAATTTATCATAAATAACAAACCTAACATCTCCTGAATTAAAAAATAATAAAAGATTCTATTAATAGAAGAAGAATTTAATTTTAATTTTAATAAACCTACTATAGTAAAAATAATAAAAATACATCACCAAATAATAAAATTATTAATAATTAATAAAAATCAACTAAAAAATAATACAATTAAAATCATAAGATAAGTAATTATTTCAAAAAATATAATTAAATTATTATCTCTATAATATAAAAACTAAAACATTAAATAAAATAATTATAGTTAACAAGCAATATAAAGAAATATAAACACTTAAATTTAATCTTCTACCCGATTTAGAAACATGTATTATTAAATAAATAGAATAATAAAAAGAAAAAAAAAAAATACAAACTAAAAAATAATAATAAAAAAACATAAATGTTTATTAATACTATAATAGTAATTAACTCTCNAATAATAAAAAGAAAAAAAAAAATACAAACTAAAAAATAATAATAAAAAAACATAAATGTTTATTAATACTATAATAGTAATTAACTCTCCTCAAAAAGAAAGTATAGGCGGTACTCCAGCATTTCTTAAAAAAATTAATCCTATTATACTTATAAGAAATCCAGAATAGCCTGTGGCTCCCAATATATAATAAAGTATTCGTCTACCATTATAGTGATATATCTCTCCCACTAGATAAAACAATAAAGTTGAAATATAACCATGAGATAAAGACACTAAATAAGAACCACTATTTAAACAAAGATTAATTAACCTTAAGCTAAATAAACAAAGATTAATATGAGTAACAGAAGAATTTGCAGCCAGTACTTTACTTTCACTAGAATAAGATGCAATGTGTGAACCTATAAAAACCCCTATAAAAGAAAATAGAAATAAAAAAAATGAAGAAAAACTTAAATAAATAATCAATTTTATTAACCCATAAACCCCTACTTTTAATAAAAGTCCAGCTAGTAATATTCTAGCTGAAGTAGGAGCTTCAACATGAGCTTTAGGTAATCAATAATGTATTATAAATAAAGGACTTTTAACCATAAATAAACCCAAAAAAATCAAACATTGAATAGAAGAACTAAAAATTATAACGGGTCAACTTTCTAAAGACATAATTACATATAAAAAAGGTAAAGAAAAAGTTCTAGTATAAATTAAAGCATAATAAGAAGCACTTGTTTTTTCAGGTTGAGTTCCATAATAAACAATTATTATTAAAACTGGCACTATTACTAACTCAAACATAAAAAAAAATATCAATATATTTTGAGAACCAAAAAATAAAATACTAATTAATACAGTAAATTTAGAAAGAATCTTTAAACTAAAAAACCGCTCAGACATTAGAATTAAAATTAACATAAATAATGATATAAGACATAAATTAACACTTAATCAAGACATTAAATAAAATCAACTACCATTTCATCCTCCAAATAAAAAAGAATTAAAAAAAACAATAAAAAATATAACAAAAACAAATAAAACATTAAAAGAGAAAAATAATAAAATTCAGTATAAAAAATATTTATTCAGCCATTTTTATAACTTCCCGATTACAAGGCGGACGTTCTTAAACAATTAAACTATTATGACAATAATATGTATATATATATATATATATATAACTAGAGGTTTCATCTTTCGGGCTTAAACCGAACGCACTTCTTTTGCTAATCTAGCAAAAAATCTAACTAACTTCCTCTGTGTAAGAGAGATGTTCTATATAAACTAGAGATTTTCTATAAATTTCTAATTCATTATCTCTAAATAAGATTTAGATAAAGTTATAAATACATATGATTGAACCAAATAAACAAAAAATTCAATTAATCAAACAATTATAATATAATAATATCTATTTAAATGAATTATTATAATTAAAAAATGCCCTAAAGAAACATTAATTAAAACTCGTAATATTAAAGTCATAGGTCGTAATAAAACTACAAAAGAATCAAATAAAAATAAACCAATTACTAATAAAGAGCTTACATTATGGAAACGCATATTTAAGCTTCATCTACCTAAATAACTAATAAATCAAGATGAAAAAGCAATATAAAATATAACAAATATTCTACTTCCTAAAATATAAATAAAAGGTACACTCCCGAATATTAACCTATTTATAAGAAAAATTAATAAAAATGTTAAAAATAAATAACCAAAAAATCAAGTAACTTTTAAATTTGAAATTATTAAATTTAAAAATACTATTAAAACATTAAACAAGTAATTATAAGAAACTAAAGTATAAATAAATAAAATTGATACTAATAATAATAAAAATAAAACCTTATTTGATTAAATATAAAAATTTATAAGACTACTAACACTCTGTTTTACAGACAGAAGTTCTAATTTAAACTAGAGTCCCTAATAAATAAAAATAAAAAAAGTAGATCAAAGAATTACAACAATATGAAAAAATAATTGTAATCATATCAAACTTATTAAATTATCATAACGAAAACGAGGAAAACTACTGCGAATTAAAATAAAAGAAAAAAAAATAATTATAGAAAATAAGAATAAACCATTAAAAAAAATTGTTGATATTATTAAACTAAAAAATAATAAACTTCCATATTCTTTTAAAAAAAGAAGAACAAAACTAACTCTTCTATACTCAGTATTAAATCCTCTAACTAATTCACTCTCTGATTCAGCATAATCAAATGGAGTTCGGCCCAATTCTACCAGTGTGCTAATAAAAAAAGGAAGAAAAAGAATTAATAAACCAATATTATTAACAAATCTTAATGTATAACTTTTATTATAAAACATAAAAATAATTATATTCAAAGAAAATATAATTTCATAACTAACTCTAGCTACACCTCTTCGTATTCCACCCAAATAAGAATATTTTCTTTTAGAATAAATTCCTCCTATGATTAAAAAATAAACATTTATTCCAACTAAAACCATAATTAAAAAATAACTTCAATATATGGTGATAAAACTAAATCAATAAGGTAAAGTTAAAAATTCTATATAAAATAAACCAAAATTAAACAAAGTAATACCCAAAAAAATTCTGGGTGAACAATTAAAAATTAAAATTTGTTCTTTCTTACATAATTTTAAGCCATCTATAATAGGTTGTAATAATCCATAATAACTAGTTTTTTTAGGACCAAAACGATTTTGAGTTATTCCTAAAACATGACGCTCTAGTAAAGTAAAAAAGGCTACTCTCTGTAAAATAAAAAATAAGAATAAAATCATCATAATAAATATAAAAATCTAACATCAATTCATATCTTTAGTTTCTAAGACTAACATGTTACATTACACTAAAGATGCAAAAGACTATAACCCTCTGATTGGAAGTCAGCAATTCTATAATTAAACTAAATCTTTAAAATCAATAATAAAAATAATCATATTAACATTTCAATAAAAATTAAGCTGTTCTTCTAAACACCACTCCAGTAGTAAAAGTATGACCAGTATGCTCAACTAATCATTCTATACCTCTTCTTAAAGTTAACATATTCATAACTAAACGGAAAGAAACCATAGTATCATTAAATATTGTTATAAATCATCACATAGAAATAGTTCTTATAGTAGCACCAAATGTACTAACTGAACTTCACATTGAATATTTATCAGCTAATGATTTATACTTTCGAGGACAACCTTGTATACCAATAAAATGTATAGGTAAAAAAGTAATATTTACACCTAGAAAAAATAAGTTAAAGAAAGATTGCATCATATTCTTATTATAAAGAAGTTTACTAACTATAGGTCAATAAACTGAAATACCTGTAAAAATTCCAAACACAGCGCCTATACTAAGAACATAATGGAAATGTCCTACAACAAAATAAGTGTCATGTGCATTTACATCTAAAATAGCATTACTTAAAATAACACCTGTGACTCCACCAAACGTGAATATAAAAATAAAACCTATAACTCAAGATAATGAACTATTTAATTTTAATTTTCTATCTGATGAAGTTAACAATCAAGTAAAAACTTTAATTCCTGTAGGAATAGCAATAACCATTGTTGCTGCTGTAAAATAAGCTCGACTATCAGCATCAATTCCAGTTACATACATATGATGTGCTCAAACGACACAACCAATTAAACCAATTCTGATAATTGAATAAACCATTCCTAGATAACTCTCCACATCTCTCTTACCAGTAACTATAACTGTTGAATGAGATACAATCCCAAAAGCTGGTAGGACTAAAATATATACTTCAGGATGACCAAAGAATCAAAACAAATGTTGATAAAGTAAAGCATTTCCACCACCACTGGCTTCAAAAAAACATGTATTAAGATTTCGATCAAATAACATTATAGTAATGCCTGCTGCTAATACAGGTAAGGAAAGAATTAATAAAAAAGTAGTAATAATTAAAGTTCAAAGAAATAAAACTAAACTTTCTAAATTTAAACTTCCTTTTCCCTTAATAATAGTAGTTATAAAATTAAAGCTACCAACCAATCTAGAAACACCAGCGACATGGAGGGAAAAAATTCTTAAATCTACTGAAGCTCCATAATGACCTTCAGAAGCTAAAGGTGGATAAAAAACTCATCTTGTTCCTGAGCCACCTTCAACACTTATTCTTAAAGTTAACAAATATATACCTGCTGGTAACAATCATAAACTTAATAAATTAAGACGTGGATAAATAAGATCTGGAGCTCCTAATATTAAAGGTACAAAATAATTTCCATAACCTCCTATTAAAGTTGGTATTACTATAAAAAAAATTATTATTAAAGCATGAGCAGTAAGAATAGTATTGTATAAATGACCTCTTATTTTCTTTTGAGGCTTTTTTAATTCACTACGAATTATAAAAGATAATGACATTCCTATAATACCTCCAGCTCAACCAAGGAGGAAATATAAAAGAGAGATATCTTTATGAGAAGTTGCATTAAACCAACGAGTAATCAAAAATGACAAAAACTAAAAATTTCTTAATCAATTTTATATTTAATCATAACTACTAAAAAGTAAATAATAAATAACAACTAAAAATAATTTACTTTTACAGGCTTCTTTACCCTAGAGCTTAAGAGACTCAGATGCTTATAAAATTACAACAAAAACCTAAATGTAAAAATACAATAAATCACATAAATAAAAAAAATAAATTTTATAACATTCTATTTAGATAATTTAATAAACCGATAAAACATTCGGAGCCGAAATCCGAAGTACTAAAATTATACTAATTCGGCAATTAAAGAGATATAACTCAATATAAAAATCTAGGGAATATAGTCACCTCTAAACAAAAAGGTATAAAAGAATGATTTATACCACAAATCTCTGAACATTGACCATAATGAGTGCCAATTTTTTTAGTAAATAAAGGTAAAACAGTTAACAAACCAGAAGTTGCATCAACTTTTACCCCTAATGTCGGTAAAGCAAATGAATGAATAACATCTCTTGATGTGATATTAAATTGAACTAAAACACCTCTAGGTAAAACTAAACGATTTTCTACCTCTAAAAAACGAGAATTTCCTACATTTAATTCTTCTAAAGGATTTATATATATAGAAACAGCTTCTTCTATTAAATTTCTTACCTCAAACCTTCAATATCATTGAGAACCAATAATCTTTACAATAATACCTACTTCTGTTTGAGATCTATATTCAAAAAGAAGTCTTATTGAAGGTCCACCTATTAATAACAAAGCCAATGAAGAAAAAACAAAAGCCCATATTTCTGCTTTTCTTTTCTTATGACCTATATAATGAACAATTCCCTTGTAGGTTAACACATAGACTATGGATAATATTACAATTAATATAAAAAAGAACATAATTACACAAATAAATAACATAAATCTATTTAATTGATATTGAAAATAACAACCACATTTAATTAAAAAGGAATTAGTTATAGAATAAAAATTCAAAAATAATTAATATTAAAGCTAAATTTAAACTATTAAATAAAAAATCTAAGAGGAGGTTCACCTACCCTTACCTTACTACGACTTAACCCACCCTATGTGCGTGTGATGGACGATTTGTACTGTCTCTGTCAATTAGTATTTTTCATAGACGCTTTTAGACAGTCTATTACTTACGACTACTTTCACTAGGTTTCATTCACTCTAGAATCTCTCTTAGTCCCTAAAACTCAAAAGAATAAAAGATATTCACTAATCTCCAAACTGTGGACAGTGGGACAAGGAAAACCATACATTATTTTTTTTGGAGGACTTATTAGCCCGCACCTTGTGGTAAGAAATTAGTTATAATAATTAAATTTAAAACTTAAGTATTATTAATATAAACCCTTATGACTACTTATTCTAACGTATAATTACATAGATAGTTACAAACAGGCAAACGACACACAAGAATGATGGTTGACAACCTGAGGTCTGGTTTGTAATTCCCCGTACCCCCGTCGTTTCGGAACAGTAAGACCCGCCACATCTCATCCGATTTGACATACTTTTAACATGTTTTATTAACCTTTTTTGTAACCGGTTGTGACACCGTTTCCTTTTTGAACGAGGCTAGACTTCCATAAGAACAAATAATATAATATCCCAATAGACCCCTAGTTTTCACCCACTTAGTCTAGTAAATATGTATTTTTTCTTAATACTTATGAGTCAGCATATTGTATATACGATTTATGAGCTTGGTTACGGGAATAGCCGTGTGATCTGGAACCCTGATTAAAAAAAAATAAATCTATGCAATCCGAGATTGATTATAAATTAAACACAATAAATTGAATATTTTCATTAAGAAATTAACATTAATTCAATAATAAATTATCAAATTCAATATTCAGACTTTTATTCCTATATTCTAATCAACACTAATTCTAATAATTTTTCTTTAATGAATAAAAATAGAATAATCTTATTATAATATCTTTCTATCTCTAAAATAAAAAAATACTAAATTACAGCATAGATTAGTATTAATCAATAAAAGCTAAAGAGGATGTTTGCACAAATCTCTGAATAATTCTTATCAGATTAATCCAATAGGAATTTTTTAATAAAGTTAGATATTTAAGAAAAAATATTCACGCATTAATTAACAAATTTCATAAGTTAACTATAATAAATCTTCGAATTATCAACATTGTGTAAAAAATATTAACACAAGCAAAATACAATTTTACTTATAATTTACTTTTATATTAAAAGTAATTATAATGTCCTTTAAATAAAAATGAATTAATTGATAATTAATGAACTTTTTCAATGTTTAATCCTTAAAAACAATTAGGTACTAGTTAAACAAAAATTAACAAACCTTAACATAACTATTCAAATTAATAAGAGATTAAAATATTTCTTATTAAATTAAATAAAATTAATAGTTATAAAAACCATTAAAAATAAAGATTATCAATCTACCTTTAATTAACTTTTAAACTTATTTAAAAGCTAATTTTAATGAAAATGAATTAACAATTTCAAAAAAATAAAGTCTTATTAAAAGTAATAGTATATATTTTTCACTCATTTAACAAAAAACATTACCAACATAAAAATTATTATAATAATTTTTATGTAATTATATTTTATTAATAAAATTTTATCAATTCTTACTAGATGTAATACAATAAGTGACACTTTAAATAAATTTAAATTAAAAAATAATTATTAATAATAAAAGTTTATTTCTTATTAATCCATTAAACTCTACACACTGTATAGAAATTTTTTAATATATAAATACATCAATTAATCATTATTTAATTAACTTCAGTTAACACCCTTATTCTTAGTGTAAATAGATTATAACTTATAATATAAATCATTATTTAAAATTATTATTTAATATTAATAAATATAAATTTAATAAACAAAAAATAAATAATTTAATAAGAACAATAAATAGTTGAAATAATTATAAATTCAATAAATATTATTTATATTTATTAATATTAAATAATAATTTTAAATAATGATTTATATTATAAGTCTATACTAAAAATTCATAAATATTTATTTCATTTAGAAACAAAACAATCATAAACATATTTACCATTATATTAAAAGAAATATAAACAACAAATAACAAAAAATAAATATAAAAACAAGTACAACTAATGTAACAGGATTCTATTACCACTATGCTCCTTCTAAGACAAGGCGGGTTTAAAGATTATTGACAGCTGCGTTAATACAAACTCGACTATATGTGCACCCGTTTTGGTCTTTCTTCCAGTCCCGAGAATAGTGAGTATATAAAATAAAAACATTTCTTTTTAAATAAAACTATCATTACAAAGCTATTTTTAAGCTAATTCTCATCTGAGAACCTTGAGGGTATGAACCCCTTAGACTATTTATCCTAATTAGCGAGAATCATCGCTAAATCCAATAGTTCCCAAAACTAACATTCTAATTTAACATAAACTATACGATGTATTTTTATTAATTAAAATTAAAGAATACACCATAAACTTTTTGGGTCAAGGCCAAATGTTCTAAAAACTTACACTAAGATGTAATTAAAATTATGATCCAATAAGGTCATCTCATTTAAGATGAGTACTCTAGTTTTCAAGACTAAATATTAAATAACCTTATATTTTATAGAAAATAATAAAATTCTTATCCTCGAAATGTATAGAGTAGTATATAATAAAAATATTTATAACCTATTATATTTCTTAAAAAGAATTAATTTTCTATATTATCTTGTTACTGATTCTATATCTCTATAGCTGACAACTATAAATACTAAAATATATACTAAAGAATCTATATAGTTATAATCAAATAATTATCATGATTTAATTATATATATATATATATATAATTAAATATATATATATATATAATTAAATAATTATATATATATATATATATATA
>OZJO01012148.1:0-26408 GCA_900406225.1 Acrobeloides nanus | reverse complement strand
AAATTAAAAAATTTTTTGCAAAAAATTGCTCGAAAATAATTCTTGAAATAAAAAATTTGTACACTTGTGATCAATGGCGTCAAAATCCAGACTTTTTGGTTCGATACCAACGAACTCTTGGGTCCTATAGAGCTGTAGCTAGGGGGGGGGGCACTTGGGAGCACGTGTTCCCCACCCCAAAACTGAAAAAATGAAAAATTTTTCCTAATGGTCCTTCTTATGTTTTTGCCCAAAAATTTTGAAAAATTAAAAAAAACCATAATGGTCCCCCATTATAATTTTTCACCACCACTTTTTTCATTAAAAAAAATTTCCTATTTTCCAACAAAAAATGCCCAAATTTTTGCCAACGATCGTAACTTCGGAGTTACTGAACTTGGGGGAGGGGCACTTAATGTGATCCCCAAGGTTGAATTAAAAAGTGCCGAAATTTTTACCGAAATATACCCCATAGGGGTAAAAATTGATGCGGAATATATTGGTGCCATTATTTTCAAACCAAAATCTTCGAAAACATATGAATTTTTGCATTTTTTCAATAAAATCGATAAATGTCAAAAAAAGTTGTTTTATTTAAAAATGCGAAAATTCATAGGTTTTCGAAGATTTTGGTTTGGAAATAATGGCACCAGCTTGTTCTGCGTCAATTTTGACCCCAAAAGGGTGTGTAACTGTAAAAATTTCGGCGCTCTTTACTTCGGCCTTGGGGGTCACGTTAAGTGGGCCTCCCAAGTTTAGTAGCTCCAAAATTTTTTCCATTAAGTGCCCTCCTCCAAAAAATCCTAAATCCTGTTTTCACCAAATACTTTCTATTGATTGTGCGCATTACCGAACCTAGAAAAAGCTTCCATGACCCTGAATTAGGGAAGAGACGTGTGTATTGAACCGAAAAGAAGGATAAATGTAAAAAATAGCGCCGAAGGCGTGTANAGGTACTTTAAAATTAAAATAAAAGTTGGCTAAAAATGATCAAAATCAAAGGTGAATAAAACTTTTTGTTATCACTAGAACTTGTATCATAAATAGATGTAGAACTTGTATCCGCAATTTCTTGTTCATAAATCTTCACATAATTTATTAGCCAATAAGCGTCAGTAAAATTCAAAGGATGGTTTCGTACAACATCTTCACATGCTTTTTTTCCACCACCAGGATAAAACGAACCTGCCCAAAGCCCGCAAAAGGTTAGATTAATTATTAAAGTTAGATTGTTAAAGTGATCAGGGGTGCAATTTGAACCTAATCGAAAGTATGAGATGGATTTGCCCCAATTGTTTGGGTTTGGCATGCCCTAAAAGTATAGTTATTATATTAAAACTGGTAAATGGTATACTTGTATTATGTCGTTAGGAATATCACTTCGTTTGAAGATCCAAACTTTAGTATAACTTGATCTATTCCATTCCATAGCATAGATGCCTCCATTATTTTGATTGAAAGCAGGACCAAATGTGCCATTTGCTGCTTGAATACTGCACCCTTGCATCGATGCCAAATCGTCTAAAATAAATTTTACGAATTAGAACATTGATGAACAATGAGTAGAGTAANTGAAAAATGGAGCATTTTTTGTTTTTACGGCATGTTCTGAATCGTTGTAGTTTTCGAGATAATTGCGTTTGAAATTTGTTACAAGCTCTTCGTTGTAATACACAAACTTTTTTGAATTTTTTGCAGAAAAATCGATTTTATGTCACTTTTTTAAATTTTCATCAAATGAACATTAGCAATTTTTTATAGCTAAAGGAGACGAACAAAATGACACTAAAATTATCCAATTTGAACATTGTTTGGGGTTATTGAAACGAAAACCTTGATTCATATTTACAGTAATGGAGAATAAGACCAAACTTTAAAATGTCATATCTCCGTCATCTTAAATCCGTTTTGGCTAAGCGATAGCTCATTCAATTCCTGAGATCATGAGAAACAACTTTGTAGAACATCAATTTTCATGAAAAAATTTCTATGATGGAGAAAATCCTTATTAAAATATTGGTATTTTGATTGATTTATGTTAGAAATATCATAATTATTTATCTCATTCAAAACCATTATTTTCATATGGATTTTCTCCATTACAAAAATTTTTTCATGAAAAGTGATGTTCTACAAAGTTGTTCGCCGTGATCTCAGGAATTCAATGAGCTATCGCTTAGTCAAAACGGATTTAAATTGACGGAGATATGACATTTTAAAGTTTGATCGGATTTTATTTTCCGCTACTGTATTTCTATATATTTTGTTATACAAAATCTAACCTGCATGACTAAAACAATTAGTAGCCAAACTTCCATTAAAATTCTTTGCCCAGTGACCAGTGAAAAGATCATCGTCACTTACTGGAAAGCTACAACCATCCCCCGTATGTCCACTAATTGAATTATATGGCAAACCATCTATTCCTTCCAAAACATCCAATTCACCATTATTTGGCCAATCATCACCATACATCCAAAATGATGGCCATGTGCCGGGTCCAGTTGGCATATGGTCGAAATCAAAGATAAATAGACCTTCGTTAAACCTTTCTAATGATTGTATTCGAACTGAGGGTCTTCCACGTGTTGTATTTGGGTAAGTATGTGTTGTATCTGTAGATATTTTGACCTAAAAACTACCTTGGTGTAACATAGAGATTAAAATTTGACCTTTTTTAACCTTAAAGACCGGGTCTTTTAAAATGCTTTGGAGCTGGAAAACAGGGGTCTAGGTTCCGACCTACACACATTTTTAAATAGTACTGGGGGTCGAGCTTTTCTTGGTACCGGTTACGGCTTTATCGACTTTCAAATATTTCGATTTCGACTTGATTGGCTTTTTATGATTTGAAAATGAACCGGTTTCGACTTTCAAAAATGAATCGGTTACGACTATCGTTTTCTAGTAACCGGAGCCCAACTGGTCTAAAGGATTCAGAAATTTTTTGCCCCCTAAGCATATACCTTTTTAGGCTCATTTTTAAATTTTACCTTTCCATTCGGAAAAGAAATAAGCCCTAAATTTTCAGCGGTCGATCGATTAACATAATCCACAATGCCTTTCGTATAGTCATCTTCAGTAAAAAATGTAAAATCGTCAAAAAACGTTGTCCCTTCATAAGAAGTTGATAGAGCATAGAAATATTTTGCTTCAATAATTTCGTAGAATTTTAAAACAATAAGGAAATAAATAACCAATACCATACTTTATTCTATAATAAACGGGGAACCGAGAACCTACGGTGCTCTGTAGGTGCTCGGTCTCCAATACAGACTTGCAGCTTCCGAGCGTCTCCGAGCGAGTTACGAACATCTCCGAGCTATTACAAGCGCTTCCGAGTGATTTTTAAATCGCTTTTTTTAAATTTTGAGAGCAAATTGAAGCGGATGGTGGGAACAAAGTTTTTGGCTAGAGCCATTTCTGTGAATATTTGACCCTTTTTTGCAAAAATTTTTCGACCACTCTATTACATAACCCGTTGTCGGACAGTTAGTCGACTCGGACACTTGGTCGACTGGACAGTTGGTCGACTGGACACTTGGCCGACCGGACACTTGGCCGACTCGGACAGTTGGTCGACCGGACAGGGGCCTTAGGCCTTGGTTTAGGCCTTGGCTTAGGCCTTTGGCTTAGGCCTTTGGCTTAGGCCTTAAGCTTAGGCCTTAGGCTTAGGCTTTGGCCCGAGTCGATCAACTGTCCGGTCGGCCAACTGTCCGGTCGGCCAAGTGTCCGAGTCGACCAACTGTCTGGCATTCTACATAACCCCACATACCCTATATAAAAGTTGCAGCCCGCGTTCTCAGCTTTCCAATGACACCAAGATCAGCGAAAATGGATTTAACCGTTAAGAGATGTACTCAACATATCAAAGTGTAAAAAATCTGCGGAAGACTCAAATTGCCTAGGCGCCAAAATGGGCATTTTTAAAGGTTGCAGACTATTTCAAATTCACCAATGTGTTTCTTTTAGTCCCAATTTTCATATTCGAAGCTCAATTTTCCTACTACCGCAGGAAGTTTGAGTTTTCGAAAATTGCCTCTTAAAGGGGGTCCACTTTGCGACCACCTTTTGAAAAATTTTTTTTGCCAAAACAGCCTATATAGGGATAAAATCATGCGAAAAATCGATTGCGCGCATTCCCGAAGCGTGAAAATGCTTCCTTGACCCTGATTCAGGGAAAATATAGATTTTTCGACCTTTTTTATACTAACACTTTGGTTTGAAAAAACGTTACTCGCCTTGGTGGTGCAGTGACAAAGCGGCGGCTTATTAGTCACAAAGTTAGCGGGTTTGGACCCAAGTTTTTTTGCACAAAGTAAAATTACCCTTTTTTACTTTATGCAAAAATTTTTACTTTTTACTTTGTGCAAAAAAATTTGGCTCAAAACGGTATTCGAACCCGTTAATTTTGTGACTAATAAGTCGACGCTTTGTCACTGCACCACCGAGGCTAGTTTGTGGTCGAAAAAATCTATATTTACCCTGAATCAGGGTCAAGAAAGCATTTTCACGCTTCAGCGATGCGCGCAATCGATTTTTCGCATGATTTTACCCTTATATAGGCTGTTTTGGCAAAAAATTTGTTTCGAGAGGTAGTCGCAAAGTGGACTCCCCCTTTAAGACTTCTAAGCACTTTCAAGCGTCTCTGGGCGCTTCCAAGTGACTTCTGAGCGCTACCGGACGTCACCGAACTACTTCCAAACGCTTTCGAGTGACTTCCAAGATCTTCGTGCGAAAAATTTATGAATACATTTTCTAAGATTTTAAGAAGGCAAAATCTTATTGATTCAACAGGAATTCGAATCTGAGACAAATGGTTGCAAGCATAACGCACAACCGCTCAGCCACATGGGCAGCTAAATATTGCTAGTTAAATTGCAATGATAAGACTAATGTAAAATGTAATATGGGGCTAAATAATTTTCCTTGAAGGGTATCGCCATGATTTTAGTGTCATTTTTCTTCTCCCACCGAGACCTATCGATTGGTATATGCGATAATGGAATTGGGCTTGAGATAGAACAGACAAACAAACAGACATAGCGCGTTTAATTTTATTCAATAGAAAAATAATTTCAATCGTAAAATTTAAAATAATATATTTTCTTAACTATTTATATAGAAGCAAAAATTTCACCAAAAATGCACGTTTCATATAAAAATTTAAGGCGATAAATAATTTAATACTTGATATTTGATGCTAGACATTTAAAAAAGATTAGCGATTAAAAAATATGCATCGAATGATGATTCAACTCAACAGCTCAAAAAAATACAAATTTTAGATTGTGTTTGAGTTGTGCGAGTTATGTGTATGATTTAAGATGTGTATCATAGTTTCACTGGATTATCCGTAGATATGGAGGGAAGAGATATAGAGCAAATTTTTTCCGAAAATTATACACATAACATATGACGTCAAAAAATATGATGCTTGTTCATTTTTTTCTTGTAGCGTAGTTTGTTTATTTTATATTATAGAAACTTCCCAACTCCAGTTATGATTTCAACTTTTACAGGGACAACACTGGTTGAAAAGTTTCATATTAAAAGATCTGTGCATACAGAATATGTAGGATGTCGCAAAAAAATGGCATTTGTGATTTTTTAAGGAAAAATTTGTGAATTTTTTGTTTAAATTGCATCTTTTGACCTACTGTATTTACTCTAATAGAAGCATCCCTTAACTTCCAACTTCTAAGTCTCTAGAAGAAAATCTACAGGTTTCCATGAAAAGTGATGTTCACAAAAGTTGTAGAGAAGGGTATGCTCTACAACTTTTGTGAACATCACTTTTCATGGAAACCTGTAGATTTTCTTCTAAAGAGCTTAGAAGTTGGAAGTTAGGGGGTGCTTTTAACGATGTCATAAAAATTTATTTGCCTTAAATCCATCGAATTAACTAACAATTATTTTAAGATTTATTTTTTGGGAGTTTCAGTAGAAGATTTATACATAGGTCTCACAGTAAGGTAACAAGGTATTGGTAAACCAAGATATCACTAGTATAGAAACCTTTCACCAACCACACTCATAATACCTCACCACCTCATGTGGCATGTCACTAGTACGCAGTAGTTAATCAGAGTCCACCTATGATAGGTGATCGCTGAGTCACTTCTTATTTTATTTTATGTTTTGTATTCCTAGTTGTTTGCTTAGTTATAGTTTGAGCTTACGAATGATGCATGGCTACAGGATTTTGGTGTCTTAGGGCCTAGAGAACTACGAATCCTCCACTGATCCAACAAGCCTCTATGTTGTGATTCGGTGGCAAGAATGCTGAGAAACGGGAGGAGCCGCAAGCCGTGATCAGATCTTGCATCAAGCTTGTGCAATCGCTTAAGTCGAAGAGGAGCTAAAAGCCGATTTAAAGCTCATTCGATGCGGCTGCAGAGGTCGAGGATGGTGGTCTGCTCTCTTTTTTGCTTTATCGTTTGTTTCGCGCTTTATGTGTATTAGCCTATACGCTTCATGTTTAGGGTCCTCAACTTATCGCGGTAATTGCACTTGTGTAACGAAGTCTAACTAACTTCTTGGTCTACCAATACCTTGTTACCTTACTGGATTCCCACACTATGCGATTCCCATCTAACTCCGCTTTCAAGAAGTAAGTCTCACAGTCATGGAACCAATCCAACAGAATTCTGTCTACCAAGTAAGCGATAAATAAACCGCAATGAACATGTTTTAAATTCCTGATGAGTGGTCAAATAAATAATCGCATTTAAACACCCATTAAAAACACTTCCAAAATGATTAAAATATCCCGTAGCACCAAAAATATTTCCAGTTAATCCAAAATACTAAAAAAGGGCGTATAAAATTTTTTGATAAAAGTAGTATACTCGTTTTAACATCTGCAATGTTGAAGGAAACACATAAAAAGCTGTAAAACAAAACAACACCATTGAAACAGAAATAAAAAGTTTCCTCTGCATTTTAGACATTTGCGAAGTGGCATGAGCTTGTTGCATTTTTGTCGAAGCAATATAGAAATAGAATAAAATCAAGCTTCCAATATACATAACTTAAAAATGGATATGATTTTAGGGCTATTCTCAAAATTTTTTATTTTTAAAAAGTACCTATATAGAGGTAACTTTATGGAAATTAAGCTGTAAAAAATACTTCTCCCTTTAAGAAAAGTTATCTGTAAAAAATATTTCGAAACTTACCAAAGAAAACGACTGTAACAAGAGCTGAGTAAATCGGTATAACTTGTTCATAAAGTGTACCGGTAGAATATAAGCAAGCATTTAATGAGATCGTATCATATATAGCGAATCCATAAACGAACATGGCTAAAATAATCGTAAAAACGACCAGAGTAATAACAACATTTACACTAATAGTTTTCTAGAAAACGATTGTTATTTATACAAAATTTAAAAAATCTACATTTCCCTGACGTAGTGCATAAAATTCCGGCTTCCATATAGCCAAAAATCGATCGATTGCCATTAATAAAGCTATCGCTTGACCAGTACGAAAACCTAGCGCACACAAACCACCGACAAAAGTACAAAATATAAGATTAAATTCCATTATTGTATAATTAACCGAATACAAAAACGTGACACCTCTCATAAAAGTTCCAAAGCCTATTAAAAGTTCTGCTATACATTGGAAAATTATAATC
This sequence comes from Acrobeloides nanus, assembly GCA_900406225.1. Lineage (NCBI taxonomy): Eukaryota > Metazoa > Nematoda > Chromadorea > Rhabditida > Cephalobidae > Acrobeloides > Acrobeloides nanus. The sequence goes on along the minus strand of OZJO01012148.1, from coordinate 18,784 downwards.
CAATTGCATGGGGTGTTTCTCAACTTTTGAAATTGAGTGAACAAAATAATCGGGTATAAATTGAGTAATGTAGCGATTGTCCCACATATGATATAATATATTTGTATTGGAAAAGTAAATCTTATCACTTGATACGCTGGATCGGTAAGATAAGAATAATTTGAAGAAGAAGAAGACAAATTAAAAGTTTGGTTGTTCATTTTGTTGTATATGTTACTGTTGTATCTGAAAATCAGTTTTATCAGATAAAACTAGTTTTATCTGAAAGAATTTACGTTTTATCTTGGTTTAGGACTAGGCCTAAGCATAGGCCTATGCTTAGGTTTTGACCTAGGCTTAGGCTAGGCTTAAGCTTAGGCCTAAGCCTGGCCTAGTCCTGCGCCTAAGCCTAGTCCTAAGCACAGACCTAAGCCAAGATAAAACGTAAATTCTTTCAAATAAAACTGATTTTCAGATAAAACGGTAACATATATAAAAGAAGTGAATGCGTATAAAAAATTTTAACTAACAAGGAATAATAAAAAGAAATATTCGATACGAAATCAACTATAAATACACCTTTTTTCATACGACTTCTTTTACCTTTTTATTACGTAATATCGAAATGTCTTAGAATAATAAATTCTGTTAATCGTGACACGAATACGTAGAATTCAATTGAGCAAAAAAGTGTAGTCTCTCATGGTTGAACAATAAATAATGTGGAAATTTTTTTGCATTCATCTAAATTGTATTTGAACGGATCAAAATCGAAAGAAGCGTTAAAACAATTTTTTTTTAATGAAGATATCGATTGTTAAAAAAGTTGGCCTCATTTTTCGGTCAAAAATGAACACAATTTTTTTTAAAGGACCAGTCCAGTAATTTACAATCATATGAAAAATGATATATTCGGAAAGATCATGAAAAATGGAGTATTTTTTGTTTTTACGGCATGTTCTGAATGGATCCTATTTTTTTCTCCCTAAAAATACTTTTTTTCTCTCTAAAAATATTTTTTCTCTCTAATATTTTTTTCTCCCTAAAAATGCTTATAATAATTTTAAGCTAGGCCTAGGTCTATGACTGAGCCTAAGCCTAGGCCTTAGCCTAATCTTAGGCCTAAGCCTAGATCTAAGCCTAAGCAATTTTTTTCCCATGGGAAAATTATTTTCTTGTGGGAAATTTTTTTCCATGAGAAAATTTTTTCGTTTCATTCGAGTCTATGCCTGACTTGGTAACCCTTGACCAGTAACCATTAATCGTTGACCGGTAACGCCTAGTATCAAAATATCCTAAAAATAATTGGATGAATAAAAAATACTTTTAAAATTATTATAAGCATTTTTAGGGAGAAAAAAAAATATTAGTGAGAAAAAAAATTTTTAGGAAGAAAAAAAGTATTTTTAGGGAGAGGAAAATATTTGCGGTTCTGAATCGTTGTAGTTTTCGAGAAAATTGCGTTTGAAATTTTGAATTTGTGTACAAGCTCTTCGTTGTAATACACAAACTTTTTTGAATTTTTAAATCGATTTTTTCAATTGTTATAAAATGAACAGTGTAGCAATTTTTTATAACTAAATGAGACGAACAAAATGACGGTAATTTGTAAAAGTACGACTGCGCCGAACGGCGCCAAACACGTCGAACGGGGCACCAAACGGGGCGTCGAACACGCCAAAGGGTTCAAATTAGGCTTAGGCTTGGCATAGGCTTAGGCTTAGGCTTAGCATAGGCTTAGGCCTAAGCCTAATTGGGACCCTTTGGCGTGTTCGGTGCCCCATTCGGCGTGTTCGGTGCAGTCGTACTTTTACAAATTACCCAAAATGACACCAAAATTATCCAATTTGAACATTCTTTTGGGTTATTGAAACGAAAATTCTGATTCTTGTTTATAATTATTAAAGATTTTCTTTTTTTCGACAAAAAATTCTAAGATTTCAAGATTTTAAAAATTTATTGAATTTATTTACATCTTATAATAAAAAAATTTAATATTCTGTTCGTCCAAACCACATTCTTAATTCTTCTGCGAAAATAAACGTTAAAGCTGTCTGTGGGATTGCTCGCAACCAAGCTGGTAAAAATCCTCGATAAAACTCCAACATTCCCATTTTGGCAGTCCCACAAAAACACTCGTATAAGTTGTGATATGTTCCATTCATTAAACGAGTTTTTAGAACATCTACAGGGTGCACCATTGCAGTCGAACAAAAAGCCGCGAAACACGAAACGTATAAATGCACAAAAACATCATCATGTGCAATTTCATGGGATATTACGATTTCTTTTGTTTGGTCATAGACGGAAAAAGTGCCGATACTCATAAGGAATGCTCGAGAACTTGCCATAGAAGCACCGCTAAAAAAATTTTTAGTTCATTACTATTTTGTCGTCTCACAAATTGGCCTCAAAAAATGATGATTTGTTGAGAAAAAATTCGATTTTTTCAAAAATTCACATTTTTTTCTCCATTCTGTCGAACAATTCTTACCTAAATAATTTAGAAAATCCTTCATTTTTAGCAATTTTATAGATACCATCAAGAGCATGTTTATAATTCCTTCGTTTTTCTACAGGTAGTTTGATGTCGTGTTGCATTCGGACATTAACTGTGTCGGCTGGTGTTCCAATAAAGCCAGCTATGGCTCCAGCTGTACCGGCTATGATAGCCTAAATTTTTTTTAATTTGAAGGATATCGGATGATTTTTTTAAGGATATTTTTATAATTCATTTTCGCCGCCGAAAATGCCAAAAAGAGGCATTTTCGAACAAATTTTTTATTTTAAAATTCTTACTTTATCATAAAAAGGGACAACAGGATGCCCATCCTCCTGAATATGTTCCTTAAAAAGATCATATAACGCGGACCTAGTCGTAGCATAGCTTAATTGTCGAAGCATCGAAGCAGAAATTCCAAAATATAGACCTCTTACACCATCTTTTTGTAAAATTTTCTTAATAATTTTGCTTATACTTTTTGAAGAATCTTCGGCTAATTTAGTTTGTTGATAAACTTTGACTAAATCTAGAGGATGAGTAAAACAAGCTGCAGCGGATGCACTTAAGCCACCAAAGTACCATCGACTAAGGCGATGTTCATCTCGATGAAGCGAAATTAATTTTAAGAGATCATGAATAGGAAATTCTTCTTGTAGTTGTTCGACTTTTAAAGCTTTCATTTTAAAAAAGAAATAAAATATTTGACTAAGAAAATCGTTTTTTCGCCAAAAAATTGCTTTATATACCGAAGCTGATGAGAAAACGATCAACAAGCAGACAAAATTGACGTTTTTCACTCACTATAATGCTTAAACATCACAATCATAGTGTATGTTTACGAAAAAGCAGACTAAATGATCGTTCTTTAGAGTGAGGAAGGATGTTTTATGTTCGCTTCAGCGTGCACTCACATAAAACAATTTTCGGGTTTTTGGTATTTGAGTAGTCGATTATTATTGGTCAGTTCATTCATAAAACAACCCTACCGGGTGATTTAAAAATTAAACAAGTTTTTTTAATCGCTTTTTTCGAATTTGCAACTTTTTAACAGGGTGGTGCAACAAAGGGTACCTAATAAAACGGATGAATCACCTGGGTGAATCGATTTTCGAATGACAGGTAAAAAGAGGGTGAATCGAAAATTGTGTTTTGAAATTTTTGAAATTTTTTAGTCTCTTTTTATCTTGAATCCATTAAATTTATCGAGAAACAACGATCTCATAAAAATTTATTTGCTTTAAAGGACCAGCCCAGTAAGTTACGATCATATGAAAAAATGATATATTCGGAAAGGTCATGAAAAATGGAGCATTTTTTGTTTTTACGGCATGTTCTGAACCGTTGTAGTTTTCGAGATAATTGCGTTTGAAATTTGAATTTGTTACAAGCTCTTCGTTGTAATACACAAACTTTTTTGAATTGTGTATTACAGCAAAGAGCTTGTACACAAATTCAAAATTTCAAACGCAATTATCTCGAAAACTACAACGATTCAGAACATGCCGTAAAAACAAAAAATGCTCCATTTTTCATGATCTTTCCGAATATATCATTTTTTCATATGACTGTGAATTACTGGAATGGTCTTTTAAGGATGGCTATTTGAGGACTTGACACTTGAAGACGGTCATTTGAGAATGAGATATTTGAGGACGGTCATTTGAAGACGGGATATTTGACGGCCATCTGAGTACGGGACTTTTTTGAATTTGCTATTTTTATTTGAATTTGCAACTGGTTTTTTCTCGAAATTTTTTTGCAACTTGGCCGTCAAATGTCTCTTTCTCAAATGGCCGTCCTCAAATATCCCAGCCTCAAATGTCCGTCCTCAACAGTCCTATCCTCAAATGACCGTCTTCAAATAGCCATCCTCAAATGTCTCATCCTCAAGTGCTCGTCCTCAACTGTCGCCATGCCGTTTAGTCGATTTCTCCTAGATTTTTTGTTTTAGTAGATTTCAAATAGAAAAATTTGTTTTAATCGATTTCAACTAAAAAATTTTTTATTTTAGCCGATTTAACTAGAAAAACATCTTAGATCGAGTATGCCTAGGCAAACTCGATCCATATAGAGTTTGCTGATCACATATACAAATAAATATTTCAACAAAAAAAATTATAACTCATCTTTTCCTATTTCTTTCTCAAAATCCTCCAAATTATTTTTTATATTGAATGGTAATTTCCACATAAGAGATCCTTCCTTTTCTAATTTTTGACCATAAACTTGAAGCCGACCTTTTTCATCCAAATCACAGCGAATCGAATCCTTATTCACATTTTCCGGTAGACGAAAATGGCTTACAAAAAATCTCGGAATTGCATGTATCCCATCTTTTTGCCAATGTCTTCCTCGAACGATAATCTCATTCCCTTCTATTCGCACTTTTAACTCTTCTGGACAAAATCCAACTTTCGATGTTTTTTCATATGGCATAATTTCTATAGTACCAAAATGTTCTTCCCACGGTTGAGAATCGGAATTAGAAGTATATAATAAAAGGTTAAATTCTCGAGTAGGATCCCAATTATAAGTCCAATGTCGAGAAATCCAACGATAGTTTGGAATAAAAGGGTTACAAAAAAATGGATCAAGAAGCATCAAAGCCATTTTTTGTTGATAAAATAAAGATACAGATTCACTAAGAATATTTTTTGGCGTTTATATAGTATTATTAGGAAAGTTGTTTTCTGGTTCGTTCTTGTCCATTCTAGTCAACCTTGGATTGCGAAAGAGGTCAAATGAGAGGAAAATAAGTGATCAATGACCAGAGTGACGTTGTTTTCGCGCAGACTCGATTTGTGAACAAGTATATTTTCGCGCAGGCGGTATATGCTTGTGCGAAATTAGGAAAGAAACAAGTTCAGGAGCCTTCTTGATTGAACAATAACTTATCAATTTTTTCAAAATTAAGCAATGTAGAAAATAAATTCTGGATGTTATCTGTCTATTTAAACGTACTATGGGTCATCTAGTCACTAACGTTTACATGGAGGGGTCTGAAAATCTCACGTTTACAAAAAAATTAGGGAAAATTAGTAAAAAAGAAAAAATTATCATTTTTTCCCTAAATTTGTCAATTTTTTTGCTTAAAAAATGAAAAATTTAGAAAATCTCAAGTTTAGAGAGGGAGGGGGTCATCTCATCAAATGCTCACCAAAAGAGGGGGGGGGTATCTTTCGATTTTTTGTAAACGTTAGTTACTGCATGACGCCTATCACGTGTGTTTCAAAACATGGAAAAAGCAAGAAAAGTCTGAAGCCATTATTGTTTTGTGTCCCAAACATCTCAAAATCATGTTCCTCACCTATGAAAACCTATAAAAAGTCAAAATTAGTAATGAAAAAAAGGATCGGGAAAAATTTTGATTTTTACCACCGGAAAAAAGTTTTTGGAGGTCATTTTCATCCCGAAGTTGTAAAAGATGCAAAATGTTACGTGGAGTGCCGGGTATCGAACCGAGATAGCTTGGCCAGTTTGACCGGACGAGTCCAACACTCTCACCACTGCACCATGTTGACGAAATAGCGATAGTCATTATTTTTTTAAGTTTTAGTGGTTTTTGATGGTTTTTAGTAGTTTTTGCATGGTTTTTAGTGGTTTTTGATGGGTTTTGTATGATTTTTAATGATTTTATGTTATGTTAGTGAATTAAATAAATAAACAAACAATTTTAAAGGGCGAGTACACTCGTAGGTGAGACGAAGCCGAGCGCACTTTGCGCTAGAGACGAGGCCAAAGGCCTTCCCGTTAGTGGCGGTGTAGCACTTCCCTCAAGTATTTTTTCATGAAAACCTGAGCGCCGGTAGGCTCTCGGTCTCCAGATATTTTTAGCTAATACTTAGAAAAATAGTGGGATTCGAAAGATCAATAAAGTTCATAGAAATTTTATTAAATCATTTGCAATTTTGATGCATTCTAGTTTCAAAAATACAAGACTGTTATTAAAATACATACACATGCTTAGAAAGTTAAGATGGATTCGAATGTAATAGTAATTCGTGAGCCCGTTAATTATTAACTTTTATTTAAAATCTTGTTTTATTAAACTTTAAAACAGAAATCATGACAATGTTCTATGCCGAACAATTTGCAACAATTTTTGAACGATCGAAAATTTTTTTGAAAAATTGATTTTTTGAAACCATAGCTCTCGAAACTCCCTAGTTCATGGTGAAGGAAGCATTTTCAAGCTTCGGGAATGCGCGCAATCGATTCCTCACATAACAATACCCCTATAGGGTCTTTTTTGAAAACTAATTTAAAAAATTTTCTCCAGTTCCAGTACCCTGTCACGTGGGGCAGCTAATCCGAAGTAATATCGACCTTCTGAGTTGCTCTGGATTGAGCTGATCTTCTTCTAATAGTAAAAAATGAAGATGAGATGTTGAGACTATGAAATATAACGTTAAAAAATACCTTTAATTTCCAATCCATCATCTTCCTCTCTAATAAAGATATTTCCAATTGTTCAACAGTTAAGTTAGCTTTCACAGCTGAGAAGAATTCTTCATCTATTCGGATGCCATATTCATTCAAAACAACTGGCTTGGTATATTTATAGCTCAGAATGGGGGGGGGTGTGGTAAAGTCCGTATATGCGAAATTTTATTTTTTCCGTTTTTTGTTGAATTTTTAGTTTAAATTTCAAAAAAATAGAAAACTTTTATTGGTCCTTTTAATCCTTTAGTAGCTACGCCCTTGTTTAATGCACAAATAATGAAATAAAATCAATAAGACTTAGAAAGAAAAGCAACTTGTTCATGTATGAATCACCTATAGAAATTTCTATTTTCAAACAAGTGCTGTTCTTTCACTTCTTCACAAGTGCATCTATTTCCTTTCACAGCGCGCCTATTTAATAAATAATTTCAAAAAAGAACAAAAAAATTTTTATTAACACATAAAATTTGGAAAATAAATTTTTTTGCTAAAATAAGTAAAGCTTGCCACCAACTGATAAAATGAAAATTATTAGCTGGCGACATTATCAGTTTATGATAAAGATTGATGCTATACTGTTAGAGATTTTATGTTACCAACTGTTATCTGCTCAAATTTTGCATGTTTTGACCAACCCAAATTTGCGCGCCATGACAAACAAGATGACGAACATTTTTAATTATCAACGATACAAATATCGAATTTTTCATATTCCCTGTCAACTTATTGTTTCTGAATAAATAATTAAATGTTTAACAATAGAGATTTTTCTTGAATGTTTAACAATAGAGATTAAATGTTTAACAATAGAGATTAAATGTTTAACAATAGAGAAAATTGTTGTTTACATAAAGCTATCGGAAACATTGTAGGATAAAGTAGTAAGAGTACAAAAATGTGGATTTGTGACTCCTACGTTTTCTAGTCCTTTTAGGTTTAAAAAATTTTTAACAATAAAGTTTTCTTGTTTTAATTATATTTATCATTTAAACACAACAACTGGAAACTTCGTGGGTTAAGCTTCTAAGAATTGTAATGGGCTATAAAAAACTCCTTTTATAAGGTACAAGGACATTCCTATCAAAATGACTATTTTCAAGCTTCGGTTAAGGATAGGTCTTATAAGCAGGGTTCCTTTTTTTTAAATTTTGCATTTCAAATTTCGCGAAATCGGAATAGAGGTCGAAATGCGAAATCGTAATCGAAATTTAAAGGTTTTTTTATCGAAAAATGCCGAAAAACATAAGAGAGCCTTATGATTTTCAAAAAGTTTCGAGAACAAAAAAATGTCAAAATTTCACATATTTTGGAAAAATTTTCAATTTTTTATGAAAAAATGTTGAAAATTTTTGTCGGAAATTAAACGGTGACTGTCGAAAATTTTCACGATCAAATTTCGATTTGGGTCGAAAAAAGGAGGTCCACATCGAAACGAAATCAAAATCAGGAGTGCGAAATCGCAAATATTTTTTTTGGCACCAAAAATATTTTTTTGGTACCAATATTCTGGATTCTGATTCTGAATCCGGATTTCGATTCTGGATTCAGAATCTGAATCCGAATTCTGGATTCTGATTCTCAATCTGGATTCTGAATTCGGATTTTGGATTCGGATTCTGAATCCGGATTCGGATTCTAATCCGGAATATTGGTACCAAAAAAATATTTTTGGTGCCAAAAAAAATATTTGCGATTTCGCACTCCTGATTTTGATTTCGTTTCGATGTGGACCTCCTTTTTTCGACCCAAATCGAAATTTGATCGTGAAAATTTTCGACAGTCACCGTTTAATTTCCGACAAAAATTCTAATCCGGAATCCGAATTCTGGATTCTGAATCTGAATCCGGATTCAAAATCCGAATCCAAAATCCGAATTCAGAATCCAAATTGAGAATCAGAATCCGGAATTCAGATTCTGAATCCGAATCCATTACGGAATCCGAATTCAGAATATTGGTGCCAAAAAAATATTTTTGGTGCCAAAAAAATAGAACCCGTGCGAAATTCGAAATCGAAAACTTGATTTCTCCTCATCACTACTAATTACTGATGGCTCTAAGAGTAAAATTTTTTTCATCGCGTATTATTTAATGATAAACTGATTTTAATCGATATCTTCTTTTACAGACTCAAAGTTGGCGTTCAAAACACACATTTCAGCAAACATGTTATGGAATACACTTATTATAATCAGCGAAACGATTTCTGTTATTCTCTCATTTTCGGTCGACTTATTATTTTTGTACTTAATCAAAACAAAGACAAACGAAAATCTCAGACCATATAGCAAAATTTTGAGGCAAAATATTTTTGTCGACATGTTTTTCAGCTTTTCGATAGCGATTTCTTTTTTGGTAGGTTGTTTTATCAATAGGCTTATAAAGATCCGTTTCATAGCCCGATCTAACTCCATCCTTCAGCCCGGCCAATACCTGAGCCGCCCCTAGAAAGATTTTCGTAGCCCTTATTTTTGAGGGCCGGTCGGTCCAAAGTAGGATCCGACCTAGGATAGGTGAATAAAGAAGTAAGAAATGACAACCCCCATTCAGCGAAACCCGACCCCATCATTTTCACTAGGCCGATGCTTATCTTAAGAATTTTAGCAAGTTGAATCTGATAAAGGAGACTATATACTGTTCTCCGAAGGTCCTTTCAAAAATCTGGCACATCCGTGGAATGGTTTAACTCTACTTACATATGTTTTTGGTCTATATTTTTCTATTTTTTCTTACTCGATCCCATTCTTTTACAGATACCTACTAATTGTGAAGTAAAATTTGTTTAATCCCTTCAAATTTTAGCTTTTTAAATTTAGAGAAAGTAAAATGAGTAGCACGAAGTTTTATCTTTTATATGTCCTTACTGGAGCTTTAGCTCTTAGCATTTCTATTCTGGTATATGTATCCACAGATTGGCCAGGTTGGAATGTACCTAATGCGACAGAATTCGAATCTGATTTTGACTTCTTTTGGAGAGATGAAAATGGTCAAGCTCCTTTATTTATCGCCAGTCATTTTGTAAGAATAAATTTTTACCTTATTATTATTAACCCAGATTTGCCGATAAATCGTAAGAGCCGACTAAAAAAAGAGAAAAGATTACTCTTGGGGGTTTTATATGCGTGGAATCGATTGCGCGCATTCTCGTACTCTGAAAACTCTTCCCTGACTCAGGGAAGGGGTCGGTGTATTGAAGCAAAAATCGACAATATCTGTGCAAGAGGCTATGTGGTCAAAAATGATACCCCTGGGATTTTTCTATGCGGGAAATTGATTGCGCGTATTCTGAACCCTGAAAATTCTTCCCTGGCCCTGATTCAGGGTTTCACCGGGTTTAGATCAAGCCGTGCAGTGATATCTTTCTTTTTTTAAATCAGAGATCGTTATGAACTTGAATTTTGGATTCCACATAGTCGATTTTTCGACTGAATTCCTTATTAATTCTTGATGAAACCCTCGAGAAAAACTTTTCTTGAGTACCCCTGTCCGATCTGGAAGTTAAGCGTCGTTGGGCGGGCGTGCTTGAATTGCAAGTATCAATTTGTCGAAAAACCATCTCTTGGGTCTTTTATGCGCTAAATCGATTGCACGCATTCCCAAGCCGTGACAAAATTTGCCTGACAATGATTTAGGGAGGGGGTAGGTGTATTGAAGAGAAAATCGGAAGTTTTTTTTGTTTTTCATGCAAAATCTTTGTTTCTGGGATTTTTCTACGCAGGGAATCGATTGCGCGCATTTCCGAAACGTGAAAACACTTGCTTTATCGTGAGTCGTGACTTGATCGATCTTAAGGCTCGAGGATTGACCCTGGGAAATGCGGCTCAGAGTCGGCTTCGGGGCTAGGCCCTTGGCCTTGAGGGAGATAATGGGGTGCTTGGTGGTAGGCTCTGGAGATCGAACTATGGGAGGCGGGATCGACCTGGGGGGAGGGGTATGGGATCGTTCATGTTTTCCGGACTAGAGCACAATTTCGAACCTGGAGCACGGAATTGGCTCTAGGGCTCGGTAATCAACCTTGGGGTTAGGGGATCGGCTCTGGGCTCATAGTTATCTCGGGATTAGCCCTGGTTTTAGGCGATAATATTTGAGTCTCGAGGTCGGCTCTTCTTGGCCCTGGGGATAGGATATTGGCCCTAGAATTCGGAATTTTTTCTAGGACTCAGGGTCGACTCTTCTCGGGTCAACCGTATCGGTTTTGCCCATTTTTCAAACTAAAATAACGAATTAAGAGCAATCTATGGATAGCTTTTACTGTTTGGTACGCGTTTATCCTTGTGATGACTACATACGTCATTGTCGCTTATTTTTGCATGAAAACTATCCAACATCTTAAAGAGCTGCAGAATATGATGTCTGAAAGTGATCGTTCCTTCCAAAGACAAGTTACATTTGCGCTACTCGGACATGTAATTTTTCGCTTGTACCCTCTATAAAATACCCAAATTTAGGCGACAGCACCCCTTCTTGTTGGAGGTTTCCCTCTAATGCTAGTATTAGCAAACTGGACTTTTAAACTGGGAATCCCACGTATTGGAATTATATCGATCACGTCGATGGCATGGACTTCTTTTATCAGCCCTCTCGCGGGTATCCTATTTATTGCTCCTTACAGAAAAGCACTTTTTTGTAAAATTTCGTCAATCAGCTATGGAGGACGAAAGTAAGACTTTGCAAGATTTTTACTTTTAATGGCAATCGATTGTATATAACCATTTGTTAGCTACAAAGTTGAATAACCAGCTGTTGGAGCTAACAGCTGGTTAAACTTATTCCGGGGAGCCCGTTCGTTTCCCTTGGAGTTCTTGTAGGTTCAATACAGAAAGTGAATATTTGAGCAATACCGTTAAAATTGTTTCGGAAGTGTCTCCAAGTTTCAGGAGCCCTCATCAGTTTCAGGGGTCCCCTTTTATTTCAGAGAGAGGGTACCAAGTTGTCAAAAATTTCTCAAAAATTTTTTTTTTAGAATTTTAGATTTTTCGGCCTTCGGTTAGTTTTGGACTGGCTGCCCCATCCGCCCTAAAATATTATTTTTATACACGCTGTTTAGAGTTTCTCCACATCCTCCACAAAATGAAATCAACAATTAAGACGCCGACAACAAACAATAACGACAATTTTGGCACTAATATACATAGATTAATGGTTGAGATTTTGATATAATAAAATAAAAAATGATTCAGGAACATAAGAGTTCCTTATAATTTTTTTCAACTTTTTCGAAAAAAATCTTCAAAAAATCTTTTTTCCGAACATCTTGGAAGGGCCGAATATTTATTATTTTAACGTTTGTTGTAGCTTTTATTCTATTGTATAAAATCAGGAAAACAAATTTCATCTATGAATTTAACCACTTTAGGGTCAGATCTCGACAAAAAAAAATTTTTTTTTGAAATGGCAGTTCTAGGGGTAAAAAATGCGAAAAATTGATTGCGCGAACTCGCAAAGCGTGAAAATGCTTCCTTGACCCTGATTCAGGGAAGATGGTAGGTATATTGAAGCGAAAATCAAAAATTTTCGGATTTTTATGAGAAAACCGTCGATTCTTAGATTTTTCTAGGCGGGGAATCGATTGCGCGCACTCCCGAACTGTGAAAACTCTTCCTTGACCCTGATTCAGGGAAGGGATCAGTGTATTGAAGCAAAAATCAAACATTTTCGAATTTTCGCTTCAATACGCTGATCCCTTCAGACTTTTCGGTTCGATAACAACGAACTCTTGAGTCTTATAGGGCTGTAGCTAAGTGGGGGGGGGGGGCACTTGAGAGCACGTGTTCCCCACAATTTTGGCACAATTTGTTACACCGTGAGATGATAAATTTTATGAAGATGATATTTTCAAAAATTTTCATCTTGGCAAAGTTCATAGACGAGAAGATCAATTCTTGCTAAAAATTGAAATTTTTATATTTTTTAGTCCCTTTTTATCTTGAATCCATTAAATTTATTGAGAAACGATGTCATAAAAATTTATTTGCTTTAAATCTATCGAATTAACTAACAATTATTTTAACAGATTTACATTTTTTTGTTAGTTTCAGTAGAAGATTTATGCATAACAAGGTATTGGTAATACCAAGATATCACTAGTATAGAAACCTTCCACCAACCACACTCATAATACCTCACCACCTCATGTGTCATGTCACTAGTACGCAGTAGTTAATCAGAGTCCAAATTACACCTATGATAGGTGATCGCTGAGTCACTTCTTATTTTATTTTATGTTTTGTATCCCTAGTTGTTTGCTTAGTTATAGTTTGAGCTTACGGATGATGCATGGCTACAGGACTTTGGTGTCTTAGGGCCTAGAGAACTACGAATCCTCCACTGATCCAGCAAGCCTCTATGTTATGATTCGGTGACAAGAATGCTGAAAAACGGGAGGAGCCGCAAGCCGTGATCAGATCTTGCATCAGGCTTGTGCATCGCTTAAGTCGAAGGGGAGCTAGAAGCCGATTTAAACTTTTAATTTTGGGCCTGGCCCCATCCTCTTAAGACCCATTCAAAACTTCTCAGAAAATGCGTCTTAAGCAATCAGCTATCAACCAATTCTAAAAGATCCACTCAAACATCATCTTTTCTACACTAGCGATAGAAATTCTGGAATAATTTTATTCACGACGTTTCGTTGTATAACAACTTATTCAGGCTAAAAGGAACAATGTAGTACATGGTGAAACAAGTAAATAATTAAAACACGAGCAAAAATATGTTGCAATTTTAAAAGTACAGTTCATAAACACAATTTACGATTTGATTCAAAGTGATATCTTGGTCTACCAATACCTTGTTACCTTACTGGATTCCCACACGATGCAACTCCCATCTAGCTCCGCTTTCAAGTCTCACAGTCACGGAACCAATCCAACAGAATTCTTTTTACCAAGTAATCGATAAATAAACTGCCATGAACACGTTTTAAATTCCTGATGAGTGGTCAAATAAATAATCGCATTTAAACACCCATTAAAAACACTTCCAAAATGATTAAAATATCCCGTAGCATGAAAAATATTCCCAGTTAATCCAAAATACTAAAAAAAGGTCATATAAAAATTTTTGATAAAAATAGCATACTCGTTTTAACATCTGCAATGTTGAAGGAAACACATAAAAAGCTGTAAAGCAAAACAACACCAATGAAACAGAAATAAAAAGTTTCTTCTGCATTTTAGAAATTTGCGACGTGGCATGAGCTTGTTGTTTTTTTGTCGAAGCAATATGGAGATAGAATAAAACCAAGCTTCCAATATACATAACTTAAAAATGGATATGATTTTAGGGCTATTCTCAAAAATTTTTATTTTTAAAAAAGTACCCATATAGGGGTAACTTTATGCGAAAAAGCGATTGCGCCTACTCCCGAAGCGTGAAAAAAATTTTGTTCGGAGAACGGGCTCAGATTGTTACTCTCCTTTAAGAAAAGTGATCTTTAAAAAATATTTCGAAACTTACCAAAGAAAACGATTGTAACAAGAGCTGAATAAATCGGTATAACTTGTTCATAAAGTGTACCAGTAGAATATAAACAAGTATTTAATGAGATCGTATCATATATAGTGAATCCATAAACGAACATGGATAAAATAATCGTAAAAACAACCAGAGTAATAACAGCATTTACACTAACGGTTTTCTTAAAACGATTTTTACTTGTACAAAATTTAAAAAATCTACATTTCCTTGACGTAGTACATAAAATTCCGGTTTCCATATAGCCAAAAATCGATCAATTGCCATTAATAAAGCTATCGCTTGACCAGTACGAAAACCTAGCGAACACAAACCACCGACAAAAGTACAAAATATAAGATTAAATTCCATTATTGTATAGTTAACCGCATACAAAAACGTGACGCCTCTCATAAAAGTTCCGAAGCCTATTAAAAGTTCTGCTAAACATTGGAAAATTATAATCCAATTGCATGGGGTGTTTCTCAACTTTTTAAATTGAGTAAACAAAATAATCGGGTATAAATTGAGTAATGTAGCTATTGTTCCACATATGATATAATATATTTGTATTGGAAAAGTAAATTTAATCGCTTGATACGCTGGATCGGTAAGATAAGAATAATTTGAAGAAGAAGAAAAATTAAAAGTTTGGTTGTTCATTTTGTTGGATATAAAAGAAGTGAATGCGTATAAAAAATTTTTAACTAACAAGGAAAAATAAAAAGAAATGTCTGATACGAAAATAAACTATGAATCCACTTTTTTCATGAGACTTTTTTTTATCGTTTTATTATGTAATGTCAAAATTTCTTAGAATAAATTAAATTATGTCAATCGTGAAAAGAGTACACGTAGAATTCTTTTAAATTCTACACGTAGACTTTAATTGAGTTCAAAAGTATAGTCTCTCATGGTTGAACACGAAATACTGTGACACGTCAATAGTGTTTGTCAGGCTTAGTTGGATCACACTGACGTCAATCAGATCCCATAAATATACATGGATACAATGCTAGTAAAAACTAGAATTGTTATTAAGGCATTTAAAATTATTGTTGTCTTAAAATAATTATTCTATTTAAAAAATTTTTAATTTACACTTCCTTACGTTGTGCATAAAAATGAGGCTTAGGCCTAGGTCTAGTCCTACTCCTAGGCTTAGGCCTAGGCTTAGGCTTAGGCCTAGGCTTAGGCTTAGGCCTAGGCTTAGGCCTAGGCCTAGGCCTAGGCTTAGGCTTAGGCCTAAACCTAAGCCGGTGGACCAAGAAAAATAGCTGATAGTGCATAAGTACCTTATTTTTTCTGTCACCAACTGATATTAAATATTTTTCTTTAAAAATTGAATTATCTGTTGCTTACATAGATTTATGTCACTAACTGGCAATTTCTACAATTGCCAGTTGGTGACATAAATTTATGTCACCAACTGGCAGAGATTTTATTTTACTAACTGGCATCTGCCCGATTTTTATGTCACCAACTGGCATCTGCTCAAATTTTGTATCCTTTGACCATAACTTGTTTTGACCAACCCAGATTTGCGCGTCATGACAAATAAGATAACAAAGATTTTTAATTATCAGTGATACAAATGTTGAATGTCTCATCTTTCCTGTCAACTTATTGTTCCAGGATAAATAGCGTGTCTAATTAAATTTTTAAGAATAGATTTTTCTTGTCTCAATGAAAAACTGTCGTTCACATAAAGCTATCGGAAACATCATACATGCACAAGGTCTTACGTTAAAATTTTCAATGCTACATATCATACATGGGCAAAGGTTACTGTCGACAAAAAAAACGTCGACAGGCGAAAAAATTCTGTGATTTTAGAAAAAACGAATTCGTTTTTGATTGGCCAATACTACATATTTTTCAACTTTTTGCCGGATACTACTACATGTCTTTCGTAAACGGAAGCTTGTCCATGTGTGGGAAACATTGTGGGATAAAAGTAATAAGAGTATAATGTGGATTTGTGACTCCTACGCGTTTCTAGAACGTTTCATTAGTTATTCTTCTTTCTATTGATTTTTTTGTTAAATTATAAAAATTTCATTTACTCAAATTAACATGAAACAAAGTCCCTGACCTTTATGGTTTAAAGGACCAGGCCACTCAGATACAATCATATGAACAAATGATATATTCATAAAGATCATGAAAAATGGGACATTTTTTGTTTTTACGGCATCCTCTGAACCGTTTTCCCCATTGAGATAAATACATTTGAAAATATGAATTCGTGTACATGTTTTCGTTGTAATAATCAAACTTTTTTGAATTTTTTGCGGAAAAATCGTAAAAAATAGCATCAATCGACAGAGAATTTTATGCTGAACAACTTTGCTAATTGAAGTTTGCGTAAAAATTATTTTCTCCGATCAAAAATGCAGCATAAGTTTAAATCTGTATATTGAAACGAAAACCCTGCATGAATTTAAACTTATTTTGCATTTTTGATCAGAGAAAATAATTTTTTACGCAAACTTCAATTAGAAAATTGTTCAGCATAAAATTCCTTGTCGGTTGATGCTATTTTTTTTCACGATTTTAAAGCAAAAAATTCCAAATAGTTTGATTATTACAACGAAAACATGTACACAAATTCATATTTTCAAATGCATTTATCTCGAAAACTACAACGATTCAGAACATGCCGTAAAAACAAAAAATGCTCCATTTTTCATGATCTTTCCGAATATATCATTTTTTCATATGATTGTAACTGAGTGGCCTGGTCCTTTAAGATTAATGAAAATTTATTATATGAGATAAATTTGTATAATAAAACAAATAATTTAAAAAATTGTATCGAGACGATTCGACAATGATTCAGTCTTAAGTCCGGCCTTTTTCAAAGTTTAGACAATCTAAACCGTTTCTTTCGAGATTGCACATTGTTGACATTTTTAACTGCATCTCGCTAAAAATGGTTTTAAGTTAGTTCTATACGATGAGGTTGTGACTCAGAGAGTTGTCCAGGATAAATAAGAAAATTTCTTGAAATTCCTGTTCTTAATAAAATTATGGCCTTTATATGAGAAAATACCCCTTATGTCGGTCTTGGTGTGCCATGGAAACGTCATTACATTACTCCGATCAGTGCCGTAGCTACTCGTGAGCGAACTGGGCGATTCACCCTCCCCCAACTAAAAAATTTCTTAACAGAAATGCAATAAAAACCGAAAATTTTCGAAAATTCCTTAAGGTTCGCTCCCAACCCCCCTAAAAATTATCGATTTCCTATGGCCCTGGTCCCGATGTTCCGAATCATACATATTCACACCCCAGTTTTTTCACCTAGGAGTTGTTCGGTTGTTTCTATGGGGTCGGGAAGGTTGTTCCTTCGTGTTGAAGGCTGAAGGTTGTTCCTTGGCACAGAGGCGATAAGGAACAACCCTATTGAATGAAAAAGATAGGTTTTTTCAACTAGGACAAGTGTGCGATTAGGGTAGGGCGCGATTAGGGCACGAATGTTCGCATGGTGATCGTGGTCCGGACTTGTCTGATACTAAAAAAATCGGAACAAAGACATCATGTCTAGATGTCATCGTGAGTCAGATCTCCCAAATTCGGCCTTTGTACATAGGTAAATAGGGGATCCCGATTGGGCTCCCCTCACGAGAAAAGCCGATACGGAAAAAGTCACTCGAGAAGCGAGAAAAGGGGGAAAATTTTATGGGATAGAGGAAAAATAGAGAAATTTTTAAGATTTTTTAAATCATTTTTAGCAATTTCGGGTTGGCGCCCTTTTTTTTAGTCGGCACTTTTTTATTCCGGAAAGAGGGAAAAAGTATCGATTTGGTAAAAATTTTAGACCCTACGAAAAAAGTCGAGACCCCCTCCCCCCTTGAAAAGTCCCAATTTTGGAACCCCCTATTCATTTATGCCTCTGTATCTATTCATGATCTTATACAATCATCAATTCGAGGAGGGGAAATGACAATTAAGTTAAAGGATTTTGAAAAAATAATAGGTTCTTTTCCAAAAAAGTATGATTTTTTTACTATTTTTTCAAGTGGAAATACCAACCTTGACTTTGATCTAAAACTTACAAAAACTTTCGAGAGTTTCGCACCAATGTCAGAATTTGGATTAGCTGCATCGCGAAAAGAAACCACTGTTCCCAAAAGAATCACCACAAGAAATAGGGTTAGAAAAAGCTTCATTACTTCAGATTTGTTTGAGACAACTGTGAAGTGTGCACCTAAGAGGACGATTTATAAGAAAACTTTTATTTTCCAGAACATCTCATGACCCATTTAGCACACCTTTTTTTTATTACTTTTTGTTGAAAAAGATTGCACCCATTAGACAAATATAGTAAAGTTTTATTACAAAAGTTTCTAAGAAAATAGATAAAATTGTTAAGAATAGATCAAACATTAAAAAAGAAAAAAT